>JASCZI010030387.1:56089-72466 GCA_036250425.1 Stylosanthes scabra | reverse complement strand
AACTTATTAGCAAGATATAGTTCCTCTCCAACCAGAAGACATTGGGCTGGAATTAAGCAAATCTTTAGATATCTTCGTGGAACGGATGATATGGGGTTGTTTTATGAATATGAATCCAAACCACAATTAGTGGGTTATGCAGATGCAGAATATCTATCTGATCCACATAAAGGTAGATCTCAAACAGGATACTTGTTCACATTTGGCGACACGGCTATATCATGGAGATCTACGAAGTAAACTATAGCTGCGACTTCTTCAAATCATGCCGAAATCCTAGCCATTCATGAAGCAAGTCGTGAGTGCTTTTGGCTCAGGAATCTGATTGGATATATTCAATCATCATGCGGGTTGTCCGACAAGAAGATAGCCCCGACAACTTTATATGAGATAACGCAGCATGCATTGCTCAGCTGAAGAGTGGATACATAAAAGGAGATAGAACGAAGCATATTTCTCCGAATTTTTTCTTCACACATGACCTTTAGAACCAAGGGACGATTAATGTACAGCAAATCCGCTCAAGTGATAATTTGGCGGATTTATTTACAAAATCACTCCCCACACCTTCCTTTGCAAAGCTGGCACATAAAATCGGAATGCGACAATTCCGAAATCTTAAGTGATATCGTCAACAGGGGGAGACTGTACTCTTCTGATGACAAAGGATATTGTACTCTTTTTCCCTTAGTCGAGTTTTTATCCCATTGGGTTTTTCTCGACAAGGTTTTTAATGTGGCTTATCCTTAAATGACATCCAAGAGGGAGTGTTATAAGATAATATAATAAATGGATGTCATAGAAACCGCATGAAGCATTGATGATGTTGAACAATAATGATCTAGACAACTACTCATATACCTTCAAGTGTGGGTTTTGTATTTGTCTAATGGCCCAACTCAGCTTCTCATCTATAAATAGAGAACACTAGGCTTCATTGTGATATACAACTTCGGTAAAAAAGCAAAAGTTATATTCTCTTACTTCCATATACGTGCTTAATCTTTCTTATTCCTTCATATATCATCTATCTTGTTTTTTAGCTATATTATTATAACAGTTATTAGGCAAGTTGTGGCTATATATAGTAGTCAATTATGTAGGTATAGAAATATGTAAGGAGTCAAAATGGAATTTATTACCTCTAAAGTAAACAAGGAGAGAAGATCCTACAAATACAAGATTATTCTTTATCACACGGCAATAGCCAACAAGTACTCTCACACTTAAATAAAAAAATCTTTTAATTTGTGTTATATTGAGAAAAAGGAATATAACTTTGGATAATTCACAAAAATCGAATAGTATAGCTAGACTTCTATTTAACATCATCCATTACTTTATTTTGGATTAGTTAAATTATATTTGTTATGAACTATTACTAGCTTGATATTAAAAATCAAGTTCAAGACTATTCAAAATTCTAAAAAGCCTATTGGATGATAAAGTAGACTTTTGTCAAATTTTTTAAAAAAAAAAGTTTAAAAAAACACTAATCCTCATAAATCATGTTGATACTAATAACTCAACATTATGAGTTTAATGGATAAATTATATATATCATTCTATCACTAAAATAGATGTTACAATATTAATTATATATAAACTTATAAAGAATATTATATGAGAGATTATCTTCTGACCACAAATAATATCTAACTACGAACACATTATGTAAAAAGAGCATCTCATGAATAAAAAATGTCTGTAAATATATGCACTTAGATATGATCTCGCTCTAACTTAGTGTCTATAAAATCCACTTTTTTTTTCGATCAGTCTAAAAACTCACAAAAACCACAAGGGGTGAGTAGTTGTTAAAGAAAGAGGATCATGGACTAGTGGAAACACAGTCCTCAACCACCAAAGCAAAAAACAACAACATAACCAACTTACAATATGAACTAAAAGCACTTAGAACAATTAGAAAACATCAATAGCTTGAGACTTCGTTGCTCCAGTGTTAGCATGAGTGCTTCAACTTGTCACAAGAGTAATGTTCAATCCAATATACCAACATGTATCATCTTCACGCCTTTCAATTCTGTTGCACCCAGGGCAATGCAATTTCAACACAATGAGCCCTTCTTCCTAGCCAGCCCCTTATTGAACCATTGATTGCGTACCTCAATGACTTTATTTACAGCAATCTCCATAGTACATGATTTGTCCCTAAAAACTTTATCATTTCTTATACTCCAAATTATCCATACTATAGCAAAGAAACAAACCATCCAGCTCCTAGATTTACTCCTATCTATTTTTAATGAAACCCAAGAGTCAAAGCATTCCTTGGTATTATTTGGCCACACCCATTTAACCCACCACCAGTCAAGCGTATAACACCATAATTTCCAAGCAAACACACATCCAAAAAACAAGTGAAAAGCAATCTCATCTTTATCATTACATAGCACACACCTGGCCAATTGTGGTTGAATTATTCCGCATCTAGCAAGTTTCTCCCTTGTATTCAGTTTCTTAAGGATGATAAACCATACCAATAATTCCACCCTAGACGGTACAAGGCTCTTCCACAATGATTTGGTGAAGTTAAACATATTTGCATCACTTTGTTGCTCTCTATTCTTGTATATCACCTGCAAAAAAGATTTTACAGAATAATCACCAGTTTTGTTAGACTTCCACAACAGTGTATCCTCCACACCACCCTTAATACCAACCCTTGACAGCATATTCATCATTTCATTCAAATTGTCCTCCTCCCACCCTCTCAAAGGTCTTCGCTAAAATAAGGTCCACACCCAAGCTGACCCATTCCAAACACTTCTCCTTAAGTACACCTTCCTTAAGCCACAACTCATGCCAAAATCTCACTTTACCTCCATTTCCCATAACCAAATCCAGCCCTGTTTGGAATAGATTTAACAATTCTGGATTTGTTACACTCAACCTCATTATGTCACCCCACACACCACCTCCCTTTTCCTCCCAGCACGTAACGTTCTTTAGGCTCACCTCATTCATCCTATTGCAAGACTTCACTATGTTCCTCCACCACCACCTGAAGAGTAGTGCTAGATTCTTCAACTCCAAGTCTCCCACCCCTAAACCCCCCAAGTGTTTTGGTTTTTGTCACACATGGTAACCCTCTACTTCCATCTCCTTTACCCCAAAAGAAGCGACACTGTAAAGATACTATCTTCTTTATTACCGCTTTCGGAGCCTTGAATAGACTCATATAATACATAGGAAGGCTGTTCAGGACGGATTTGATCAGTATTAGCTTACCCGCTTTTGAAAGCACCTTGCCTTTCCACCCTTTCAATCTATTTTCCACCTTCTGAATCACTGGTCTCCATGTTTCCACTTTTCTCGGGTTTGCGCCAAGTTGTATGCCAAGATACTTGATTGGGAGGTACACTCTTCTACATTTCAGTATCAAACGAGCCAGGTTGGTGTCATCCTCATCACCGTTTAAGCTAATGACGGCTGATTTCTGGAAATTTATTTTTAGCCCCAAACCAAGTTCGAACCCCTTTAGCATTCATTTGTAGTTCCTAATGGTATCCATATCACACTGGCTGAAGAGAATTATGTCATCAGTGAACTGAAGGTGGGTTAGAGCAACTGACTCCCTTCCTATTAGTAGTGGTTTGATAAGACCCACCTCCCCCAACTTCCGCAGCAGTTTGTTTAGGACTTCGCCTACCATCACATATAGGAAAGGGGACATTGGGTCACCTTGCCTAAGCCCATGTTGCAGGTCGAAAGGTTTGGTGGGAATCCCGTTGACCATGATTGACATAGACGCATTGAGACAGCATTTAATCCAACTTCTCCAAATAGTTCCAAACCCCATTTTCCTCAATACCAGGTCTACAAATTCCCACCTAACCCTATCGTAGGCCTTTTGGAAGTCGAGTTTCACTAACCACGCTTGCTTCTTAGCTCTCCTAAGCCAATGAATCACTTCACATGCAATGAGAGCTCCGTCATGAATTTTTCGTCCACTGACGAAAGCTGATTGGACATTACCCACCAACCCGGGCAGCACTCGTTTTAATCTTCCAGCCAGAACTTTTGCAATAACTTTATACAGGCAGCCTACCATACTAATAGGCCTGAAGTCCTTCAAGTCTGTTGAGCCGTCCTCTTTTAGGGCAAGGGCCACCCATGTCAAATTGGCCTCCTTGGGCAGTCTTGCATTTTCAAAAAAACTCAGGATCTCCTTGCAAAAGCTATCCCCGATTATATCCCACATTCTTCTGACAAATTTAAAGTTATAGCCGTCCGGACCAGGCGCCTTTGAAGGTTCACAACTCCACACCTTACTCCTTATATCTTCTTTAGAGGGGATACTCTTCAACCAACTCGAATCATCACTACTAATTTTGGCAAGCAGTGAGTCATCAAGGTCGGCTTTCAAGAAATTGTCCTCCGTGTATAAATCCTTGAAGTATTTTCTGGTTTCCTTCAGTATTCTTTCCTTTCCATAGTAGCTCCTTTCACCCACCTTCATTCTCTCAATCATCTTCCTTCTTTTTCTAGATTTAGCAATCCTATGGAAGAACTTAGTGTTTCTATCCATGAGATCTGCGTATTTCGATCTAGAAACCTGCTTCTAATAGCTCGCTTTCCTGTCATACCACCTTTCCGCCAGTATTCTAAGAGCCCTCCCCCTAACAATTAAGCATTCATTAATCTGTCGCAGTTCAGGCTTCTTATCTACCGCTTGTATTTCCTTTTCAATTTCTGCAATCTTGATATCGATGGCCCCAAACTTCTCCTTGTTCCAGCATCTAATTGGATTTTTCAGCAACTTTAGTTTTTCCAAGGAAGAATAGCTCTTCAATTTTCCCCATTCTGATTTAATTACCTCCCTAAAGCCACCATGATCAAGCCATGCATCCAAAGTACGAAACGGTTTAGGACCCCAATCAACCTCATCCGTTTTGACGAGTAACGGACAATGGTCAGATAGGGATCGGTTCAACCCTTTTAAGTGCAGATCTGAGAACCTTTCAATCCAAACCACATCAACCATTACTCTATTGATTCTGCTGTAGCTCCTGCTACCATACCAAGTATATTTCCTTCCCATCAACTCCAAATCCACCAACTCCATGCCATCCATCCATTCTTTAAATAAAGAACTTGTTTGAGAAGTTGAGCTGCACCCTTTCCTCTCTGTGATCTCCAGAATTTCATTAAAATCCCCTCCAATTAGGATTGGTACTTTCATCTCCTTTTTCATCAATATGATCTCCTCCCAGAAAACAATATTTTCTTCTTTCAATTGGGGGCCATACACAGTGCATATTATACAATCAAAGCAATTCTCTACAATTCTTCCTTTCATTGCTAACCATTTGCCAGATTTCAGCACCGTTTCACATTCGAAAAAATCAACACTCCATATACACAAAATCCCCCCAGCAGTATTTACAGCTTCTACATACTCCCACCTAGTATCATCACTACTTCCCCATAATCTGCTTACAAAGCTCATATCCAAAGTATCCTTCTTAGTTTCAACAATACCTAATAGATCAACTCTACATTTGTTACACAATTTCTTCACCATTTCAACCTTACTAGAACCCCCCACCCCCCTCACATTCCAAAATAAGAGCTTCATTTCGGTCTGGGTTTAGAGACTGACCTCAGTTTCCGAGTGGCCAGAGTCCCCCCTTGAATGCAAGGGCCTTTCTTAGTTTGTCGTTGCTTCTTGTTTTTCAAATCAGGTCTTCTTTTCCTTTCTCCTTTTTTATCTACTAACCTTGATGTTATCTCTTTCTCGTCACTACTGTTGAGAAAGAAACCACTCCTATTCCACACATTCCTGGTTTCTGCTACTTCCAATTCAATTTCTTTATCCTCAATCTCTTCGCTACTCTACGCATCCTCCAAATCTGCATTCTGAAAGCAGTCTTTGGTAGTACCCAAACCCAGTTCGTCCCCTTCGTTTTCCTTCACAGCAGTGTCTTCATCCACCAGGAAGTCATTGCCATTCCCCACATTTATATCCCTACCATCATCCCCGCCATCATCACCATTCTCCAGAGGCTCATCAACCTCATCCCGTTTATCACTAACAACAGCAGGATTAATACGATACAGTGTTTCTGCGCTCCCAATCTCCTCGGTGCTGGCAGTATTTTCCGTGTTGAGGCTAGACGCCCCTATTCCGCCGCCCCCACATGCCCGTGTTTCAATATCATCCGTGTGTTGGAACGAATCCTTGACCTTGTCCCAGTTGATTCGATACAAGGTTTCGCTACTTGTTGAGTCCGAGCCATTGGTAGAGGAACCCCGATTGCCGCCGTACACTACCAGAGCTTTATCCAGAATCTGTCGTCCATCATCACCCTCACTTACCACTAAAGGGGTTTCTCTCACAAAGTTGGGTGAATCGGTAACCTTATCCTCAGAACGGTGAATGTGACCACCAAGTGCACATGGGCCGAAGCCAGGCGGGTAGGGACAAGAGGTCGCTGAATCCAAACCGAACACGTTACACTTGTTTGGGCCGTACATGCCTAGTCCAAGAGAAGCCATATGCCTCTTAAGAGATTTAGCCTTATCATTATTGCCCAGTTGGGCCTCCAAAACCATGGGATCAAAGCCCAAATTGTATTCTTTGAAAATGGTTGTTTCAGATTCTTCGATATCCTCCTTCTCCACTACTTCGTTGTTTCTCAAATGAATCAATTCAGCGCCCACCTTCTCATTATACTAATTAATAGAGTAGTTAATGGTGGCATTGATAATGGGGACATTCCCGTTTGCCATATTTCAATTTGGTTTGGTTCTGATTACCGGAGACTGTCCGGATTCCGTCGGGGTCAATACCACCTCCACTCCTTCACTTGTTCCATCTCCAGAATAAGAATATCCTTCCAACCTATCAGGATGGGACTCCACACTATACAATTCTGGTCCAAATTCTTTAACGAAAACTTCGAATTCTCTGTCATCTATTTTGATAGACACTCATTCGTTGATCATTTCCCATTGATAGCACTCAATCTAGACTCTGCTGGTTGTGAAGGATTTGGACTCTGCACCTCTGTCATCCCATTTTATCGATTTTCCCCACAACTTTGCAACCTCCTCAAAGTTTTCATTGCACCACATACACACAGGCATACCTGTTATCTCAATCCAAACTCTCCTAGAATGACACTAGAATATTTCCCAATGAGGTCTAATCTCATCAAACATAGACAACAGTAGTGGATCCTCCAATGCCGCATCACGATCATCATTGGACGAGAAAGTGATAAGGCATCTGTATGGGCCAATGTCCCTTACTTCTAAATTTCCTGGACCTTTCCACTCATCTAGAAGTAGGTTCATCACTTTTCTGAATTCAATTGATTTGCTGCTGACGCCCATTAGACTTCTCTTCAGTCTTTCCTACTGTTCATCAGCCCAAATTCCCCTCACCTCCTTTCTTCTAGTCTTCTCCATGCTAGTCGTTGTTTCCCTTAAGCCATCACCCCCCACACCAACGATCGTTCTTCTTCTCACCTCCACCCATTTTTGAGTTGCTTTCTTTTCCCTTCCACCAAGTTGTAGCTTCCTGTCATGGACCATCCTTCGATTGAACCCGCCATTTCGTTCAAATTTTGACATTGTCACCACTAGATTATTATTATCCCACATCGTACCATTCAGCATTCTTATCGCGTCCACAACACCACTTCTGTTCTTGTATCTGATGAACGCATATGGACCGCTAGCCTTTGCCCTCAATTTCTTTGAGATACACACGTCCATGATGTATCCAAATTTGCCGAACTTCACGTAGAGCATCCTCTTCATTGTCCTTTTCGTCAAACCATCAACGAATATCGTGTGAGGTTCGTTTCCGACGCCCCTAAGACCCATCCTCCCAACACCTGGTGCAAACCCGCCCCCCCACACTCTCCCCCTTATTTCTTCGTCCGGCATAACTGGATGCCTCACCGTGTTTCCCACACTCATACCAAACCGCCGCACGCCACCCTGCTCTCACCATGCTCTTTCCTTTCTATAAAATCCACTTATGCTAACTTAAACGTGAAAGTTCTTATAAGTACATTCCCCCATCACGAGAATGATGAACTCCAAGCCTTGAAAACTCGGAACAAGAACACCGTAATAAGAGCATGATAATAACATGGTATCTCCAACTTATTTTTAACATTTTGTTCAAGTAATTCTTTAATTTGAAATGTCACCAAAAATTTTTAAAAGAGACAAATTTTTCTTAACAAAGAAATTAAGGTTGAGAGCATGCTTGCTTCTAAGTTTTTTATAATTATCACAAACAACTCAAAGCAACTAAAAAAAATATTTATTAAAATAATAAACACTTAATTATCAAAGAGGAATCACTATATTTCTCTATGACGAAAAACTACTAAAAATATTCATACATCACATAACCACTCGGAAGAAAGAAGAAATCCAACATAAAGTAAAACTACTTGGAAGAAGGGCAAACTTGTGCTCCTTAGGGGGAAAATGTTGTGGCATGGACCCAAAGGCCTAAGCCACTCAAATAACACCACAAGAAATAGGCCCAACATAACATAAAATAAATCATATCTTAATAATAAAATAGAATATGATCACAACAAATTCTTTGAACATCTCAATTCCTTAACACTATATAAATAGGGGCACCACCCTTTTTTAAAAAAAAAATTAAAAAAATAAATTCTTTATTTCCTATTAAAATTGTTTCAACTTTATTTACCATATCAATTTTTTTTTGGTGATTAGATAACTATCTGTGTAACCAATCAACGTCGATTCTTATTTTTTACTAATAATCGGTGTGGCCTACACTGATTCTTTTTTATAGTAGTTATAATCGATGTGGCTTACACCGATTTTCCTCTTGCCCCTCCCCTATAAAAAGGCACCTGCACCCATCCCCATCAATTATTTACAATCATACTACATGTATACCTCTTTTCTCCATCCAAGTCCATTCAAGTGAATCCGAACAGAAAATTTAAAAGCAAACGAATAGGTTTTAAACATGTTCGTGTCAACTATAAAACATCTTCGTTGTATATATAAATTTATGTTCGTGCACGAACAGAATATTACTAACAGACCGAACAGAGAATTTAAAAGCAAACGAACATGTTTTAAAACCTCTTCGTGTCAATATAAAAAATATGTTCTTTATATATATAAATTTCTGTTCGTTTTTCACTTGGATAGATTTGGATGGCAAAAAAAAGTGTACCTAGATTAATTAAATTATTTAATATTCATCTCTCATCTCACACATTTCTGGGTCTCAAATCCTCTCCTCCTCCCCCAATCTTGGTTCAGGTCACATCAAGGTAAATTTTTCTTAACTATACCTTTATTTTATTTCATATTTAGTTTTAATAATTAGTTTAATATTTAGTTTTGAATAATTATTGTAGTTAGTTTAATGTTTAGTTTTTAATAATTAATACAATTAGTTTAGGGTTTACTTTTTAATAATTAGTGTCATATTTAGTGTTTATTAATGGGCATAATTTAGTAAGTACTTATACGGTAATTAGTTTTTAACAATAATTAGTTTAAATATTTAGTGTTCATTAATTGGTTAATTTAGTAATTACTTATATGTTAATAAGTTTTTAACAATTAGTTTAATTTATTTATTAAGTAATTAAATTTAATTTAAATTATTTAAATTATTATTTATTTGTTAATTCGTTTAATGTTGATGATATGTCAGAAAATTATTGTAAAGTAGAATTAGTTAAAAATACTTTAACTAGTTTAATATTGAATATGTCAAATAATTTACTGTAAATTAGAATTAATTAGAAAAATTTTAACAGTTTAATGTAAGGTATGTCAAATAATTTATTGTAAATTAAAATTACTTAGATATATGTTGATTAGTTTAATGTAGGGTATGTCGAATAGTTTTTTCTAAGCTAGAATTAGTTAGAATATATTAATTATTAAGTTTGTTTAATTTTACCTTAGATAAACTATCCTAATTTTTTTATTACTCGTAATAGAATAATTTAATTTTTTAGGTAGAACATGTTGTTATATTTTTGTAATTTTTGTTAATTTTTTATTATTGTAGACTAGAAAAATTTAAAATGATTTAAGTTATTTTGTTAATTTTTTATTATTGTAGACTAAAACAATTTTAAATGATTTAAGTTATTTTGTGTATGCATCAGCATGTTTAGCTTAACCATTATTAGCAGCATATTTTAAATTTTTGTTGTAGACAAAACATGTTTGTATACTTTTTGTAATTTTTATTAGTTAAATTCAATTTAAATTTGTTTGTCATTAGTAACTATGCAAACATAATGTAATAGTTCATGTAACTTTTTTAAAACAGTTATTATATTGCTATGGCGAACTTGCTTCTCGGATACTAGGAGTCTATGTATCATTTAGATGCACAGGAACATATAGCTAGCAAACTTTAGCAGGAAGGTATATATTGTTTTTTGTAATTCGTTAATGATTTTCACAAGTTTTTAAGGTTTTATTTAATAAAATATTCGGCGGTGCAACTGGATAGGATCCTATGCAACTTTCGATTGATATTGCCTTGTCCGGATGAGAGAGCGAGTGAGTACTTCGATATGGCTGGTTTTGGTCACCTGGCATACTTACTCTCATTCGATCATGATTGGGCACTTGCTTCGGCCTTGCTGGAGAGATGGCGGCCAGAGTTTCGTACTTTTTACTTGCCAAGTGGAGAGATGGCCATCACTCTCAAGGATGTATCATACCAGCTCGGGCTCCCGATTAATGAGGATCCTGTTAGTGGTTGTCTCAATGATTGGGAGATCTATCACCAGGGCTGAGGCATCCTTGAGATGTGCCAGGAGGAATTTGGATATGTACCAGGAGCTGACATGAGATAGGGTTGTGCTGTGAACCTCTCTTGGTTCAAGACAGTTGTCTGCCAAGATCTAGGGGATCACTCGACCCCGCAGTAGCTTGAGCGGTACACTTGAGGGTACATCATGCAGCTGATCGGAGGGGAGTTGTTCCCCGATCAATATGACAATTGAGTTGGACTCCGATGGGTTCCTTTGCTGTTAGACTTAGCTGCGCTCATTGTGGCCAGCTTAGTTGGGAATCTGTTGTGCTGGCATTTCTTTATTAACAAATGTGTCGTGCTACAAGTTATGATCAAGTAACTTGATTGGATGCATGATATTGCTTCTGTCATGGGAATATTACCATATACCAGCGGTACGACCTGGCAGGTTCATTGGATGTAGGTTTCCTATAAAACCTCGATTTTTCGCTTTCCCATTTACGACAAAAACGTTTAGATTGTCGATTATTTGATGAATGATTTGTTATTATGATGTGATTAAGGGGACGCAATTACCCTTATTAAGTATGATATATGGTGTAGATTGATTGAAAATCTCTATTTTGATGATTGTTCGTTTTGACAAAGGTTCGCTTATTAGCGGCGGTTTAAACAATTTATCGGTAATTGACAAGAACGGAATATCTCAAGACGAGTATCTTCGTAGGTAACGCATTTTCCGTGACCAGTTCAGAATCCTTTAATTTTCAAAACAGGTGTTTCGTTGTAGAAAGTTCCGATCCAGTTATGAGAGGCGAAATCGAGATTTAGAAAAGGTATCACAGACCTTGCAACCATTTAAAAATAAATATTGAACTCGGGTCATTCTCCCTAGGAATTGAAATATTGTGACTTGTGCATGGTTGTAAAAATGTTGGGGATTGCAATGATTGAGATTTAAGAGCAAGAATAAAGAGAATTAAATTGAATTGATAATAATAAAGAGTGTTTAGTCTTGAATTGAATAATATCGTGTCCCTATGAATACCTCTAACCCCAATTATGAATGGTTGTCACGTAAGATACAAAGTCTATTCTATCAAACGGTCGAATGGGTGGACTTAACCATATTATGAAAGTCCTAAACTACTCACTAGTGTGAAGATCCAAGGTGTTTGAAACTTGAATAATCCATCAAGTAGTTCACCTCATTAATATTAAATGCTTAGTAATCATATTCCTAAGCATTCTAATTGAATCCTTGAACCACACGCCCCTTAGGGATATTAGGAATTCTTTATTGTCCATTTTTTTTTGGTGAATTTCAAATTTTTATGTTATGATTCTTTCGGTGATTATTTTTTTCTTTATTCGTATGTTCATTCGGCGATTGTTTTCAAATAAAAAGCCGGTTTTATTTTAAATGAAAAATATTGTGATCATAATAAGTCAAAATAAATTGATAAGTGTTTTAGTTATTTTTTTTTTATAAGAGAACAAGTAATTTTCATGCTTACTGTTATATAAGAATAACATCTTTTTCTGTATGTAAAACAATATATAATAATATATTACTATAAAAAAAATTTACATTCATAGTTTATTTTTAAGACTAAACTCAACCAATTTTTCTTTGACACAATTAAATAATAATTCTAATGACAATATTAGTGCTCCAGAAATATATATATATATATATATATATGAGGAGGATCTATTTACACTAGTGTAAATTTTTTTTTTATTTACATTCATTAATAGTCACTAGATTTACATCTTATCAAATGTGAAGATTTAGTTTTCCAAGAAAGCATTAATAGCCTTTAGATTAACATAAATCTAATGGCTAATAAAAAATGTAAGTCAAAAAACACTAACACTAGTGTAAATATATCCTTCATATATATATATATATATATATATATATATATATATATATATAAAGTAAATTCTCATCCGGTCCCTGACCATTTAGCATTAGGACATTGCGCTCCAACAAATAAAAAATAACAATGCGACGACTTTTTATCAAATGAAAAGTATAGATAACTAATTTTTTTTCTATCCAACAAATTAGCCAACAAAATATAGAACATTCGAAACCATTGTTTATAGAACATCCACAATAAAAGAAATAGAACATTTGAAACCTAAAACAACCAACAATCAACAAAAGAAATGGAACATCCGTAACCTATAAACAGAACATTCGAAACATAAAGAAATAGAACATCCAATATAAATTATTGACTAATTTTTATTGATTTTTTATTGATTACCTAGTATTGTTGTTTATCAACTAATCCGTCAAACAATCTGTCATCTCTATTAATGTTGTTGTCAGAAATTAAGGGATTTATTCTACATTAATGTTCAAATTAAACATTTTTATGGGACAAAATACTCGTTACTATAATAATTTTTTGTATATTTTTTATATGTCATTGGTATTTTTATTGAGAGAGATAAAATTTCAATCATTATCGGTTTCTTATAATGATTACTATTTTGTGGTGCTAAAATTGATTTGTTTACTGATGAATCATTCTCGGTAATTGAGTACATAAAATAACATTTTTATTAGCATTGCAATTAATAGAGAGGAGCTAGCTGCCGATTTAGTAGGTTGCTTATTTTTCTATATAAGGTCCTACAATGCTGAATCCATTGTCTCATACCTACTCCTATCAAATCTTCTAGTTTTATTACATTATATTATTATTATTGTCTCATACCTACTCCTATCAAATCTTCTAGTTTTATTACATTATATTATTATTATTTAATTTCTTGGTTCATAATAGTTGTTTCTTTCTTAAGAAAATGGCATTGAATGGTAAGCTTAGTACTGAAATTGTGATTCAGGCACCAGCTGGAAAGTTCTTCAATCTTTTTTTAAAAAATCTTCACAATGTTCAAAATATTTGTGAAAGAGTGCATGGCACCAAGCTACATGAGGGTGAACACTGGCACAGTATTGGTGGTTCTGTTAAACACTGGACTTATGTTGTAGGTAATTGATCAAGCTTAATTATTTTAAATAAATTAATTTGTAAATTAAAAAAAAAAAGCATAGCATCGATTATTATATATTATTCTTTTTAAGCATAACTAACCTCTTCAAAATTATATTAAGGTGAGTATGATTATTTTTTATTATGACTGTGTTAGAGTTTCATAAATATAAAAGTAAATATGGTAATTTCTTTGATTATACAAAAAGGGACATAAATTAAACTTATAATTTTGTTTAGTTTTTTAGGTTTCTTTAATTTTTTCCATTCTTTCTTTCCTTTTTTTTATTATGTGTATTTTTTTCTTATATATATATTAATCTTGATTATTATGATTATTGTGCAACAAACAGATGGAAAAGTAATTACATGCAAGGAGAAACTTGAATCCATTGATGAGCAGAACAAAACACTCAACTACAGCTTGTTTGATGGAGACATAGGTAAAGAGTATAAAGTCATAAAGCTCACAATTCAAGAGATTGATAATGGAAATGGAAGTGTTTCGGCTAAATGGACAATTGAATATGAGAAAATCAATGATGCTGTTGAAGCTCCTTATGGCTACATGGAATACTTTGATCATCTAACCAAAGATATAGATGCTCATCTTCTCAAGGCATAATTATACTAAAAATCAGAAGTTAATAAAGCGTTTCCAGTTATTTGGGACTGTTTTGCATGTAACTTAAAAACGTGTTTAGCTTATAATTTTTATTTTCTGTTTTTATTTTTAAAATTTTATAAAGACAAAAAGAAAATTAATAAAAAAATTATAATTTTTCTTCCTTTATAAAATCTTGAAAATAGAAACACTAAAAGTAAAAACAAAAAGTAAAAATCAAAATTAAACGCATAGCAAGCGTTTATATAAATTAAATTAGTAAGTATGAAATTGCGTGAAGAATAAAATTCGGACATTGGTTCCGATTTCCTACCATCCATATATCCTTATCTTTCGTTTTAAAGGATTGAACTGGTTTAATGTATGTATGAGTGCATTCATGTATTTCATCGTTAATGATTTCTCTTGCTGGTTGCCCTTAGCTTGTTTTTTAAGATAAAATGGTAAAAGAAAAAGATAATATATAAAAAAAGAAAATAAAAACTAAATATGTATACAGAGGATCATCTTTCGACAGTCTGATGAGGTCCGCAATTATTTCGGATAAAATTTTTAAGATGAGAAAATTAGTAAAGCAATAAAATATAATTAATTTTATATTTTATTATTTTAGTGATATGTGATCTGGCCTTTTTGGTTATTTCTTTTTAATAGATTCATTAATCTAGATTACTTATTTTCTAGCTTATACATGGTTGTGTCTTTTAGAAATCATTTTAGAAATCAATATGATTAATAAATTTTTTCAGTGATCAATTTGAAGTAAGATATTTTTTAGGATCAATTTAAATATTAACTAATTATTGGTTGATCGACAAATAAACCAAAAAAAATCTAGAGATGGAACTAGGTTACATTTTAGGGAAGGGTTAAGAATTAATTTTTCAGTAATGCTACACATCTAAATCTTTAGCCAAATTAAATTCAACCAAGTATTTTTCTTCCACTCTCACCCGACGCGTGTACTACACACAAAACTCACTCTCCCAAATTTCAAAACCGTGAAAACCTAAGCCTGGATTCTTCGCCTCCGCCTCCACCTCCTCCTCCTCTTCCTTATTCTTCTTCCTTCTACTGCAATATCATCATCGTTAATATCGTCGTTGCCGTCGATGCTGCCGCCATGGATGCTGCCACTGTGGTTGTTGCTGCCACCACCATCTTCGTAGCCTTCTTCTTCCTCCTCTTCTTCCATTTTCCATTCTTCTTCTTCTTCCTCCTCCTCCTCCTTCTCCACATTACGTTGTTGTTGCTGTTGTTGTTATTGTTGTTGTTGCTGCTATCGTTGATGTTGATAATCAAAAATTGAATTGGATATTCATAAAAAACAGAAACGTATTTAATATAAAACAGAAACGGAATTTCATATAAAATAGAAACGGAATTTCACATAAAAAACTGAATTGAATATTCACAAAAACAGAAACGGAATTGAAAGAAAAACAGAAACGAATTTGAAAAGAAAACAGAAACGGATTTGCTGCCACGCCTAGGCATGGTCTTGTTTACGCCCAAGCGTCACTTTGGGTCACGAAAACAGAAACGGAATTTCATATAAAACAGAAATAGATTTTCACATAAAAACTTAATTGAATTTTCACGAAAACAGAAACGGAATTGAAACAGAAACAGAAACAAAATTTACATGAAAACAGAAACGAAATTTACATGAAAACAGAAACGGAATTTACAAGAAAACAGAAACGGAATTTACATGAAAACAGAAACGGAATTCATATGAAAACAGAAATGGAATTGCTTTTTTTTCTTCTTAAATGTACTCAAATGTACTCCATCTCCCTGCTACTGCTGCTACTCCTCTTCCTCCTCCTATTTACGTGGTTTTGGTCTTCTTCTTTCTATTGTTGCCGTTGCCATTATCATCATCGTCGCTGCTGTCTTCTTCTTATCTATTGTGTCGTCGTCTTCATTGTCCTCCTCCTTGCTGTTGTTGCTGCCGCCGCTACCATTAA
>JASCZI010030387.1:30696-56079 GCA_036250425.1 Stylosanthes scabra | reverse complement strand
GTTATCGGAAGAAGCATGAAGAGTTGACGATAACGAGGAATGAGAACGGCGATGAAGGGAGTGAGAGAGAAAAACAGAGAAGCCTGCTATAATGAAATTTGAAATAGCGCATTTGAGTGAAAAAGGAAGAATAAAAAATCAGGGATTGTGTGAGTTGAGAGGCGCATGAGGTGTGATGACTTGGTTGGACTTGGTTACTTAAATCATTTGGATGTGAAACATTACTGTTAATTGACTGTTAATTTTATTATTAGTGAATTTGCAATACAATTGATTAAGATATAAATATTTAACAAAAATTTATATATAGTTTCCAAAGGAAAGCTGAAATAGAATTTTGATATATCGATTTATGAACTTTAATAATCTCATTGTTATTAATTTAGGGGTTACTCACCTAAGACTCCCAAAACATCTTTTACTAAGGATGCATGTGGTCTAACCAATTATGGAAATTATGCTATATATTATGAGGAAATCAAGTATTAATTACACTTATTAAAATCTTAACAATTTGTGGTGTGAAAGAAAAGAGAGGAAATGTACTAAAGGAAGCACACTAACCGGTTTTTCAAGTAGGAGATTAACAGAAGAACTAATTCAAGAATGAGTACGCAAGGAGTATGCAAAAATGAAAAGTATGATTAAGTCAGGGGCATAATTTTGGAGTACGAGGACGATGATTGAAAAGACTAAACTCTGAAGTCGGTGTATATGCTTTTTTGATGTGATTTGGGTAATGTCTGATGAAGGAATGTAAGAAGAGGTCTCAATAAAGGTCGGTATGGATTTCAGAATTGGTAGAGTATCTTAATTGCTTCACTTTTATTAACTTTTGAGGTTTTTATTTATTTATTTCTTTTATTTCATATTGTACTTTTTTTACACTCATGAAGACTTTGTTCATTTTGAACCTCTCATCCCCGTTAGGTCTTTGGTGAGTGTCGAACAATCGGAAAATAAATAACTTTTTTTCCTAAAAGAACTAAATTTTTAATAAATATTTTCAATTATTGCTATCTCAAAGAAAAAGAAACAAACTATATTATTATTAGTTGTTGTATAAAAATATTTTTATTTATTACATTTTGACTTTAAAAAAAATATATTTTATGGTAACTAAATTAAATAAATTGAATTAGTACCAATGGGCATGATTCCACTGTGGTAAAGGAATATTCTTTAAAAATTTATAACATTTTGATTTTCAAAAAAATATTTTTATTTAATTGTTAAATTTATAAAATAAAATAAAATAGGATAGATGATATTGTGAATTAATGAGAATTTCGTTTATCATTAACCAATCTTATTTTATAAATCAATTAAGGCTTTGAATGATTAAACTAATAGTTATAATTTTTAGTATTTTGATAAAATTAAAGGCAGTCTTTAAGGCTAAGCGGTGCATGTGTGGAAACTTATAAAATTTTCTTAAAAATAATAATTTTAAAATTTATAAAAAAAATTAACAAATTAGATAACTACATTCCATTAAAATATGTATTTATAGTAAATGTTTATTACAATTTATTTTGACCGAAGTCTAAATACTAAAGCTGTAAATTGAAAAAAAATATCAAAGATACGTTTATATTTTCCCCTCAATCTCTTTTTCAGTAACAGATCTATTCTTTTCAATTTTCTTTTTAATTCTAAATCTTCTAATTTGTTCCATTATTCTTTAGACTTCATCATTTTCATTAGATATAAATTAGATCATATTTAACTTTGTAAAATAATTTGAATCGATTAAAGTTATATTATGCAATATAATTTGAATAGATTTAAAAAATAAAATTCATATAATTCTTAACTATTTATATTGTACCAAATTAATTTTTTATTTTACTTTTTAATATAAACTTTTTTTAAACTTATATTTAAATCAAATTTAAATTTTATACTTTTAAATTTTACTGAAAATTGTAATTTTTCCACAACTATCAATAGGTTGCAATTCTCATAATACACGGTTAAAATAAGTTTAACAATGGTTAAAGTATTCAAACTCTGGTTCTGGTACTCATCAAAATACTAACAAACATTTACTATAAATGTATACTTTAATGATAGGATTGAAGTTATACAATTTTTTTTTTTTAAATTTTAAAATTATTTTTTTAAAAACTTTTTACATATATTTTTTTAGCACTATAAAACTATCTCGTTTTCAGTGTCAAGAGATATATAATAGCTGGACAAATTTATAATTATTTATGAGTTTATACATATTCTGAAATATTAATTTTTTAAATTTATTTAACTAAAAAAATAATGAGAAAATGGGGTTGAGTTATACCTTTTTTATTGCATTAAAAAATTGTATAAAAATATAAAATGATCCATTCCATCCAATTTTAACCAATCTATTTTCAATTTCAATTTATATTTTTTATTGGATTGCAATCCTTGTCTTCTTTCAAACCTTTGTTCATTATATTTTTTTTTTTTAGAATTTCTTGAAAACACTTATATACGAATAACTTAAGATAAGGGTCAATGGAGGGTAGCTCAGTTGGTACAACATTAGTTGCTAGAACTTAGATAAATCAAGTTAAGATAAATTAAGGTAGCCTAGTAGTTTTGTTTCTTTAATTTTCATCTTAACTTAGATTTAATTTTGTTTATTTCATATTGTATTTTTAGAGTATTAATTAAGTATTGAATTAAAATAATAACTTTTATTGGCTATAGAATTGCTCTCGTCAATTATAATTTATAAGGTTTTTAAAATGATTCACAATAATACATATATTAATTTGATATGGGTTTTGTTAATATATATTCTAAAACAGTAATGCTACACATTCATGCAAATAGTCCAAATAAGTCCAACCAAGCAATTTTGCCACATTCTCACTCAGGCGCATGTATACACACACAACTCACCAACAAAATCTGAAAAACGCGAAAACATGCTTCTTTGCAACTCCTCATCCTTCTCTTAATCCTCCTTCTTCTTCTTCTTAGTTATTGCAGCCACCACTGCCGCCAACATCATCGTTGTCGCTGCAGACGCCACCGTCTCATTGCCGCCGCCACCATCATTGTCGTCGTCGTTGCTATCGTTTTCTTCTTCTTCCTCTTCTTCGTCCTCTTCTTCCTCTTCTCCGTCCTCTTCTTCTTCTTCCTCTTCTTCGTCATCTTCTTCTTCCTTCTCATCATCTTCCTCCATTGTTACATTGTTGTTGTTGGTGGTGTTGTTGTTGATGATGAAAAATTGAATTGGATATGTTAAGAAAACAGAAACAGATTTTGAATGAAAACAGAAACGGATTTTGAATGAAAACATAAATGAATTTTGAATTAAAAATGAACTGGATTTTCACAAAAACATAAACGAATTTTACATGAAAACAGAAACGGATTTGGTGATGAAAAAATGCCTGGGTGTGGTCTTGTTTATGCCTAGGCGTGACTTTGGGTCACGAAAACATAAACGAATTTTACATGAAAACAGAAACGAATTTTATATGAAAACAGAAACGGATTTGGTGATGAACCCACGCCTGGGCGTGGTCTTCTTTACGCCTAGGCGTGACTTTGGGTCACGAAAACATAAACTGATTTTACATGAAAACAGAAACGGATTTTATATGAAAACATAAACGGATTTGGTGATGAACCCACACCTGGGCGTGGTCTTCTTTACGCCTAGGCGTGACTTTGGGTCACGAAAACATAAACGGATTTTACATGAAAACAGAAACGGATTTTATATGAAAACATAAACATATTTGCTTTTCTTTTCTTCTTCTTCCTCCTCCTCCTCCTCCTATTTTTCTTCCTTCTTCTTCTTCCTCTTCTCTGCATTCCTCCTCCTCCTCCTCCTCCTTCTCCTTCTCTATTTTGTTCATCTTCTTCTTCTTCCTTCTTCCTCATTGTATTAACTTTTTTTTTCCTCGTCAATGGCATCATGATCGTCGTTCTTCTTCTCCTCATCATTGTTGTCACCACACTGTTATCGCCGTCGTCGTTGCTGTCGTTGTTGCCTTTGTCATTGCTGTCATCGTTCCCTTTGTCATTGTCATCTTCTTCCCGTGCAAAGAAAAAAAAAGCGCTAATAGAAAATGGAAAATGACGCGTGGAGGAGGAGAAATGCTTGATTGGATTTGGTTGGTTAAAATGTTTGGCTGTATATAATTATTGTTTTCCCAAAATACATGATAAGCTTAGCATTAGTAAAAGATTATTATTTTCTAATAAAAATAAAAAAATATATATATATTGAAAATTAAAATCTTTTACATTCTCAATAAAAAAAAATTAATTTAGAATCTTAATATCTTCCGAACACAAAACAGAGTGATATTACTATTTTATTTTGGAAGATATCCACCATCGTTTATTTCCATGATTATTGAATACTTACGGATAAGAAATAATTAATGAGTCTCAACCCATACATCATTGATATCGATCAAGATAGATATGCATGTGCACACGTATATATGATATTGTGGGTTCAGATTGTGTTTATTAAAGTGTATGAGATGTTATCTAGATGTATCACTGTATGTAAAACTTAAGATGAAAATAGTTATCTTATACATGTTATCTTATTTTAAAAACTGACTTTAAATAAACTGATTTTTATAAAAATTGTCGTTTTAGTTTGATTATTTTATTTTAAAAATTGATTTTTATAACACAGTTTCAGTTAAATTTGGTTTAACTAACTTTTTAAGATTCTAATATGTACTATTTTTACTATACACTAGATACAACCCACACCTTATACGGGTAACAAATAATTTAGTATTCTTATTTTACATTAATTATTATAATAAAATTATTTTATTACACTACGTTACAAAATTCAGTAGTATAATAATATATATTTTTACTTTACACATACTATTAATATTAAAATAAAAATAGATAAAGTGTAATGATTTTTTTGACTTTTTTAAAACATTTATATTAATTTTCATGGAAATTAATCTCAATTTATTAAATTGGATACTTGTCAACCATTAAAGTTAGATATTTTGTTTAGTAACCAATCTACTACTATTATTCTCTTTTTTAATAGTAGAAATATGAAATAAAAAAATAGATAAAGTGTAATGACCTTTTTAGCTATTTTTTATAAATTTTCATATTATTTTTCATCAGAATTTATGTTTATTCATTAAATTGTACACTTGTTAAATATTAAGGTTAGACACTTGTCAAATAACGAACTTAATACTACTTTCTTTTCATATAATAACACTTGTCAAGTAACTAATAACCTACTACTACTCTATTTTTATATAGTGGGGAATTCTTATTTGGCAAGTTGTGGTCATATTAGTCAATTATATATGTATAGAAATATGCAAGGAGTCGTTGCGATAGGTCAGGTGATCTGTCATTGGACGGTGTAGCCGGCTGAACCCTAGACAGCGCCTCTCTGTAATCTGAGGAAGCAAGTTTTGGAGATCACAATTTGAGGCAGGCTCAAGAGTAGCTGCAGCCATTGCTGGTCTCTTTAAACCGGGTTTGGTCCTTGAGTTGCTGGGTTGTGGGTTGGGTTTGATGGGCTTTGCCTAAGTCTTAAAAAAAAAAGAAATATGTGAGGAGTCAAAATGGAATTTGTTACCTTTGAGTAAATAAAATACAAGATTATTCTTTATCATAAGGCATTAGCCAAGGTACTCACACTTAAATAGAAAAGATCTTTTAATTAGTATTGTGTTATATTGAGAAAAGGACTATAGGAATAATTCAAAAAATCTAACTATAAGTTATATAAACTATAACTGAGTTAAATATCAGACTGACTTCTAAAATTTGGAGTTATAATCAAATTGGTCCTCAAAATTTAAATGACATTAAGTTGGCCTTTTATTTTTATAACCGTGATTTACGTTGTCCTTTCTATGAATTTCCGTTAAAAAAAACGCTTATTTGATCGTCATTGTCCACGATAGGCTCTAATAAAACAACATCGTGATATGTTCGCGTTAGCACAGTACTAAAATGACGTCATTTTTAGGTGAAGGAAGTTAAAATATATCTTTGAATGTATTTTGTGAGATAGATTTTAACTTCTTTCACATTTATACGTCGTAATTTTGGTACTGTGCAGGCATGAATAGATCACGACATCGTTTAATTAGAGTCCAACGTGGATCATTAATTGTCAAATGAATATTTTCGTGACGGAAATCCACAAAATGGCCAACGTGAGTTACAATCATAAAAGTGGGGGACTAATTTAATGCTATTTAAATCTCAGAGGCTAATTTGATCATAATTTCAAATTTTAGAGACTAGTTTGATTTTTAACTCGACTATAAGGAGTTAACATTTCTCTTCACAATTGTCTTCACATTTTTACTGTTAGGTGTTAGTTATCACTTTCTACTCTTTTAGTTTTATGTTGTAACTGCATTGAGCCATGCATTTATTAGGGGTGTCAAACGGGCTAAAAACTGCCGAACCGACCCGCTAAAACCGCCAAAAAGGGCGGGCTGGGCTAAAGTTATAGAACCGCCATATTTAGAAAGCCTACATAACCCGCATTGCCTAACCCGTGGACTGAGGCAGGGCGGGCTGGCCCGGCGGGCCTTGTTATTATAAATATAATATTTTATTATACAAGCCCAAAGCTTGACAACAAAAAAAAAATACAAACCTGTCACAAAAAAATATAATACAAACCTATGACCCAAAAAAAAAAAATACAGACCTAAACCCACTTAACCCATTATCCACTACCCACTTAGCCAAGTGCCCACCCCTAACACTTCACATATCACATCATTCTCCAACACTTCACACCATTCTGGTTTTGGACTCCTAAAAGTCCACAACCCTGACCACTCACACTGTCACACACTTCCCTCACCACTGTTGGCATGCTCTCTTGCATCATTGTTGGTTCCCTTGACTTCCTCGTCATGGGTCGTTCTTCTCCCTCACTCGATCGCCGCCTGCATTGTGACGTTGCCACCTCTCACCCTTTTCGGTTCAGATCTCTGACGCCATCGCCATGATATTGGCCTAACTATTGCTGTTTCCTTTTTTATGGTTTCTCTGCGTGGCTGCTGCTTCCTTTTTTATATTTGGCTGCTGCGACTCCTTCTTTTAGATAGATTCAGATTTTTTTGTCATGGGGATTTTTCTTTTTAAGAAAAAAATTGTTGGTTTCTTGGACTTAGCTCGCCAGTCCGCTAGCCTGCCATTAGGCGGGGCGAGATCAATATTTGAGACCGTCGAGATAGGCAAGGCGAGACGGGCTAGCACCCCAAAAGGGGAGGTTATGGCATGGCAGAGCGGGCTAACCCGTTTGATACCCCTAATATCTATATAAGTGTATCCTCTTGACTTAGTCAAAGACTAATCTTCATTTTCAATAACACTTAAAATATTCAATTTCATATGCCTTCCTTTTGTCCAAGATTTGTACTCTTCTTTGGTTAATATAGGCTTTTATTTGACATCATCTATGACCTTGATTTGGATTAGTTGAAATTGTTACGAACTATTCCTCTCAATTTAATACTAAGAATCGTGTTCCAAGCTATCTCAAACTTTAAAAGAACTGATTGGATTATCAAGAGTTCTCTTAGATTCTAGAAAAAACGTTACAAATAGAATACTAACTCCTCATCAATTATTTTGATACCGAATAAATTGTAATTATCATTTTATCAATAAAAAGGAGGTTACAATATTAATTAATATAATTTATGTAAAGAATATTATATGAAATGCCATCTGATCATGACTACAAATAATATTTGATGACAACACATCAAATGAAAAGAGCATCTTGTGAACAAAGAATATCACATGAAAGAATATCTTGATGCCTCTCCCTTAGAACATTTAGGATAATCTAAGTTTTAGAAAATCTATTGAGAATATAGTTTCAACCAGTGCATTGAGGAGTAAATCAAGATTTAGAAAAATATCACAAAAATGCAACAAAAAAAATCGAAAATATCACACTCGGATCGTTCTTCTTAAGAATTGAAAATAAGGCTGTAAATGGTTATGAAATATTGGGGTTGCAATAACTAAAGCGAAAAAAAATAACTTGTATTGCAAGAAACAAAAATGCTTGATTTTGGGTTGTAGTATTGTATGTTCATTTGATCAGATTACCACTAATCCCAATATGAACGATTGTTACGTAAAGACTCAAACCCACTTTGTCTAATGGTCAAGTGAAGAGGTTTAATCTCAATCCAAAAGTTTTAATCCTCTTATTAATGCGATAAGCCTAAGTCATTAAAGAACAAGAATAATTCATCAAATTCTTCAGGTCAAGGCCCACTCATCACTAGCAAAAGCTTAGCACTAATGAAAACGATATTAATCCACTTCTCTACACCATTCGAATTTTTAGGATGTAGTTGTTAAGATCATCCACACTTCAACACAATACTAAGACACAAGAACACTACTCCATAATCATATGAAACAAAATATCAAACATATGGTATGCATGGTAAATCTACATGGTAAATTGTAAGAGAATTCACAATCTAAGATAACGAATGATATAGATCAACAATATAACAAACAAAAATCAATAATCAACCAAAAAAACAACAATAAATCATCCATCAAAATAATTTTCAGCAAGACAAAATAATTTCCAATATGACAACCTCATTTAGAATAGGGCGTAGAGATAAGACAAATGAAGATGAAGACACGTCACAGATAAAGAAAAAGGATAATAGCAACTCAGAAGAAATTAGAGAATGAGATAAGAGAATTGAAATTGACAATTTTGTTATTTTAATTTTTTTTTATTTTTCTTTTTACATATTATGAAAATTAATTCTTTTTAATAAATTAATTGTAATAGGTAATTTTAATAATTAAATCTTTTTAATGGTATTTTATATAACTTTTCTGTTCTTTTAAATTGAAACAGTCTAGTGTCAAGTTCTCAGAACATTGAATTTATCTAATATTTGTCCTCATTCTGATATTATCAGGTAATTTTAAATTTCTTACTTTAATAAATAAAATACAAATAAATATTATAAACCTAAACTTTATATATATTTTTTATAAAAATAAATCTAAGTATTCATATATTCATATATTTATCCATGTATTTTCACAATTAATAGATTTATGCGTCAAACACAGAAATAATAAAGTCTAGCACATTCGATAATATTACTTATTTTATAAAATCCTTTTCAATTAATACTCTTATTAACACGTTCTCTTACAATATGTATTAACTAAAAGAATTTTGATGAACCGGAATTAGATTATAGCTGTCAATGGGCGGTGGTGTTTGTAAAATTTGCAAATTCCGAGGAGGACTTTGTTAAAGCACATCTAACTGGTTGACTGAAAATTTGTGCTACTTGGAAGTTCTTTAACAATTCAAATGATGATCTTCGAAGCTAATGACCTTGCCAAGGGGGTTGACCACTTGACCTATAACTATAAGGCTATAACTAGAATGTTCAAAGTCAACGCTCAACACATATCTAGGAAGCTTCTTTCTTATTCATTGGCAAAAGAAATCAACCACTATCAGAAATAAAAACAAAACAACTAAGTAGGAAATAAATATCATTTAAAAATTTTATTTTCTTACACCACAAAAAATTAAATGAAAAAAATATATAAAAAATTGTATAAATATTATTTCTCAAAATAAAATAAAAAACTCATTGGTATTATTTTTGGCCAATAATCATGTACATTTTTAATACATACATAAATAAAGGATAAATGAACATTACCTAATCCTAAGATGCAGTTTTGTTTTTGTCCGCATATTCACTTGTATCATTATTCTAGTTCTATATTCACCTTAAAAGTTTACAGTAATTATATAAAAAAAAATATATCAGACTAAAATTTTTTTTCAGTATATATATGCTTCCTTGAAAAACTATGACATACGAATAAAAGAGAAAAGAAAAGAAAAACTAGACATAACCTCCAAAAGTTAAAAATGGCAATCCTCAATAACGTTTAACCGATAAGAGTATATGTCTATCTATTATTAGTTTATTACTAATAATTTCATAGGAAATTAATCACGTGTGGATATTATCTTGTTCCTTTAATTTAAAGGTTTAGTTTCTTAAATTTTATATTTAGTATTGAATATATTACGCGTGATGAAATAATTGATTAATTACTTTGTTGAATAGTAAACAACTTTGGAGGGAGGAAAGAAAAACAAAAGAAAACCTAACTTGATGGGTTGAACCAAACTATAATACGTTAATAAAAGATGATCCACATACACAAAGTAATAAAAAAAAATACTACTACTTGTTTGTAAAATATATATATATACACACTACCAGTTGCGTTTTCCTAATACAACTTGAGTATGTGAAGAGTCTTAAATTCAATAATCTTCACGGAACATATATATTTGATGAGATGGGTAGAGGATTGAGCAGTGGTCCCAAAAAGGTAAAAGAAACATGTATTAGATCTTATTACAAGTCACACAATGTCTATCAATGATATATTCTTTAAAAATTTTATAAATGTGAGCCTTATTCTATAAATTAATTTTTTATCATGCTGAATTATGATAACCTAATTTTAACTATAATAGATGATATTAGCAAGAGCCTATCTGATTCACATCTATATCAACGATATAATTTTTAAAGAGTTTATATATAAAGAAGGGACACCCTTACCACGTAATATAAACTAATTTTTTAGATTGAGTGAGATCAACCTAATCTCAAATTTTAAATATCATATTGATTAATTTAGTTGATTGTTACTATTTGAAAAATATTTTTTAAAATGATATTTTTTTTAAACTATTTATCTAATTGTTACTCTTTTGTCACGGCGACAATCGATCTTCCATGTTAGCTGCTGACTGGATCAATGACATCATCGTACAAATTTATATTTATTTAAAAATAATGTTTCGGGTAGAGTTTGAACCAAGAATCTCGGTTTAAGCTCATCTAAAGTTATTAATTATTTTCAAGGGTAAAATAATGCTTTAATTATCCTTAGATGAAAATTGGTGAACTCGCAAATAATAAGAGTTATACAATCAATGGTGATTGAAGAGTGATCACACTAGGCTAAGTTAACTTTGATGATATGTTATGATTTTTTTAATATATATCTTAAACTGATATGCTATATTTTTCAATTAATATATATAATTAAAAATATTTTATTAAATATTATTTTTATATTTAATAAATTATTAATTTTATTTTATTTTATATTTATTATTTCTAAAATTAATACTTTTATATTAAAATAAATATTAAATTACAATTATTTAACATAGATGTTTATTAAATTAAAAAATAATTTTGTTAATTTATGAAAAATTATTAATATTATTAGTTTGGTTAATTTATTCAAAAAATAATAATATTAATAATTTATTTATTTATTAAAAATTAATATTAATAATTTTGTTAATTTATTGTAAAATAAATTTTTATTTTTTATAATTTATTAAAAAAACTATTAATAATTTTTAATTTTTAAAACTAATAATATTATTTTTAATAAATTAATATTAAAAATTATTTTTTAATAAATTAACAAAATTATTAATATTATTGGGTAAATTATTTGAAAAGCGTGACATTTTGAAAGATAATTTCTCAGATGGTATGGCAATAAAGGAAATTAGCCCATCAAATTTCTGAACCAAATCAATTATCAAATAAGTGAAACTAACTAGAAATTTAAAATAAACCAAAATTTAATTACAATTAAAACATATATGATAAAATTATATGTTGAATGTTACGGTACCTATCTTATTTAGGGGTATTTACCTTTATTAATATATTATTTTATAATTAACTTAATAAATAATTTTTTTCAGAGTTTAAATATATATATATAATCTTATTAAGAAAAAGGATTTTTTGATATATTTTGTGTTTTTTCTACTAGATGAACAAAAAATATAACATTCTTTTTTTATTCTTTTTTGTTATAGAGAAAACAAATGTGATATAATATTTTTTTTTATTTTTTATGATTATTCTAAATCAAATTCAATAAAAATTAAAAAGTATATAAGTAGTAGTATTTAATTCTAAAAAAAATTATTTATTAAGTCAGTTATAAACTAATCTTTTAAAAATAATAAATTACCTTGTATAAGAAATGTACCAAAGCGTTCACCAAATGTTGTTTCAATCAATTTATCAGTTTTTAAATAATTCATTACTAATGATTTTCGGTTAATCTCGTCGAATCATGGTTTCATATCCTCAAACGCGATATATGGGTTGGTTAAAGACTTCCCCTCTTGCATGTTCCAATTTCTACATACTACATTAATCATCGCAAATTTTGCATGCCCAACCGACCCACACCCTCTTATTCTCTCGCCTTAATTAATAATTATATTCTTCATTCACACACATGTTATAATAATTCCAAAATTATGAGGTGTTTCTCAAATATTTGATCTATTCAACGTGTTCCATCATATGACTGCAGAGCGCCTACGTAGGGGTGATGAGTTATTAACTTATTATTCCTAAGTGCTTCTATAACAATGAAATAAACAAATAACTAGTATCGTAAGGTTTATAAACGGCAAGACAACATGGAAAGAATAGTGTTACATGCAACAATTTTTTCGGCTAATTTACCTAATTATCACCGTTTATTTGAAAAATTATTTTCTGAAATCTACTCTTTTCAAACTATTTACCTAATTATATATCCTCTTTTTGTTATAGTGACAATCAGCGTTCCATGTTAGCTAAGCATCATTGATAATTTTATTCATTAATTTCTTACACATTAAGAAATAATTAGCTTAATACTCAAATAAATTTATATTTATTTTATCAAACATAACTTTGAGTTTTTAGTTTTTTTATTACAGAAAATTTAAGAGAAAACAAGAGAATTTAAAAAAGATAAAAGAGCAAAAAAAATCAAAAAGAGGAAGCTTGAAAGAGAAGGAAATAGAGAAAGAGATCGTGAAGAACAAAAGGATAAAACTTAAAAGTTGAACAGAGAAACAGAGAAACAAAGCTCACCCTAGAACCAACCCCCCACATCGAGGCGTGCGTGGGATAAAACACAACAAAACAAGCCACACTGACTCCCCAACGCCTAAGCATGGACCATTTTCACTATGCCACTACAAGAAATTCGACTAATAGCGGCCGTTGAATAAATCGCTGCTAAATGGACGATGTCGATGATTTTTGCGGCGGTTTATCGTATTTAGTGGAGGTTACAAAAAACCGCCGCAAAATTGATTTGTTTAGCGGCAGTTGATATCGGAACCGCCGCGGAACGAATAAATGACAGGAATATAGCGGCGGTTAAGGTTAGAACCGCTGCAAAATCTATTTTTGTTTATTTAACATTTTTAACTTAGATTTTAATTTAATTAAAAGTTATAATAAAGAAAATTTAAATGATAAAATAATATTTCACATCATTCAATTCTAATTAATTAAAAAGTGATAACTTCAATTTTTACGGTTAATATAATATTTTTTAATAAATAATAGATATAATATAAACCACAATTTAATAACAATTAATCTTGGTGTACATCTCTTTTTGATGTATACGTTTATCCAAGTCCCAACGAACATTTTTTTACTACTAGAACAAACAGGTTTCTAACCTGTTCGTGTGAACTAACAAAACATGTTCGTTGTATATATAAAAACATGTTCGTGCACGAACAGAATATTACTACTATAAAAACAAGTTTTTAAAAGTAAACAAACAGATTTTAAAACTTGATCATATCAACTATAAAAACATGTTCGTTGTATATATAAAAATTTGTTCGTTTGGGACTTGGATAAAGGTGTACATGTAGCATTATATTGTTGATTTAATAAATAATTTTATAAAATTATCAATAATTTAATTTAAGTCATTCAAAATAATGCACAACGTGTATTATATACAAACTTCTATATATATAATTAATAGAACTATATGTATCGAATGTTGGATCGGATTGGTGGAGTGGAATGCATGTTGAAGGAGCTTGAACTACCCATTGGTTCTTGATTCGAATCTCTCCCAAAAAACTTTCAGAATTAATTACAAAAAGAGGGAGCTTCCTAGTGTGGTGCATCAGCTTGTTTTCAATCGGTATCATTTAACGGCGGTTTAAAGAATCGCCGCAAAACGCACCACCAACGTATTTTGTGTTTCGCGGCCGTTATTCCGGCGATTGTAAAAAACCGCGACAAAACCGTTTAGCAACGCTGTTATAGGCGGTGGTTAAAAGTCGCCACGAAACAACAAAAAAATCGTCGTTAAGACCCGTTTTTCTTCTAGTGTGCTGCCATCTTTGCACTAAGGTGACGATAATTCGAGCTATAATGCTCCAAACGATGCAATTTCAATTGACTTATTAGAAAGCTAACATCTAAGGTTTCAAATTAATATGCATATGTCTACAATTGTTGAAATTGGATTTGAAGCTCGCAATACCATCAAGATAGTGGAGCAGAAAATAATAATAATTTCATTATTATTATTAAAAGATAATAATAATTTTTTAATTTATTAATATTATAATTTCATTAATTTATTTTAAAGTAATATTATTAATTTGGTTAATTTATTAAAAGTAATAATATTATTAAACAATTCTAATCTAATTTTTATTTTAATATTCTTGTACAGTTAAAAATTTTAATTTTAGAAAAAATAAATATAATAAAAAAGAAAACAATAATTAAATAAACATAAAAATAATATTTTATAAAATATTTTAAATTATATATATTATTTTATATATAATATATAATAAAAAAGCATAAAAATAACGAAAGACCACTTGGCCTAATGATAAAAATGATCATCGCCTCTCTTTTATGGTTGAGGTTTTTGGTTCGAACCTCATGAGACATAATTTTTATATAAACACAAATTTACATGCTAACTAGCTCATTTTTTCTATTGTTTTCTAATTTGTTTTTAATATCAATAGTCTTTATTATCTCAAAACTAGAATCGTGGTATACAGTCAATGTCCTATAATTTTTTAGAATATAATCATTATATTAAATATCAAAATTATATAATTTTATGTTAATATTTATTGTAACAAATTACTATTTTCTAGGTCTTTTCAATGGAAAATTTAGATAGAAAGTGAAGAAACAAAAATGATAATTAGTAAAGCATAAATATGTGCTTTCTTGATTATAGCAAAAAATTAAATTAATTTTTATGTTATTCATTAGACTCGAACACAAGATTTTATATTTTTTATTTGACTTGACTTAAATGAGATGTACAAGAAATTAATAACACCATTTATATTACTGTACAGGCTTAACTCTCAAAAGTGATATAGAATAAAAAAAATTGAAATGATATTTATATATATTATTTTTGTGTGTACAGTATCTCTTTTGTACATGTTTTTAAGGTGTAAAAGATACTTTTTTTTCCTCACATTTCATATCCATCTCTTTTAATATATATAAAAAATAGTAATACTATTTAATTTGTACATCGTTTTAGTCAATTAAGTCAAGTTGATTTAGAATATATGATTTATTCTTCTTTTTCACTCCACATTCCATTCTAATTCAACTATTATTCTAATTAAGGTTGTGTGTGCTCTCACTAGCTCACCCACAAGACAGGGCAGCATCGCATATGCATATGCATGCTTCTTGTTATTAACACCGTCACTATGTGCCTATAAATCCCCATCGCCATTCCAACCCTAAACACATACACAAATTAAAACTCTCCCCACACATATCATTTTCACTAACTAAATCCTCAAACCTTGCTTCCTAAATTATTCATTCTCAATATTAACACCCCTTAACACAATGAAAGTCCCATCAATTTCATCATCATCATCATCCTTCTCCTTTATTCTCTTCCTCTTATTGCTCATTGTACCATTACTACAAGCCCAACAACAAGCTCCATCAACAAACTTCCCTCCTCCTCCTCCTTTGTCTCCGCCTTCTTCAACTCGAAAATATTCACCTTCTCCACCTCCGCCTCCACCTTTTTCTTCATCTCACAAAGATGCTCCTCCTCCACCACCATCCCCCGCTCAAAAATATGCTCCTCCTCCACCACCTTTTTCTTTTCCTCCTCCGTCTCCTTCTCTTCCAACGCTTACCCCTCCTTCACCACCTTCTCCGCTTTCTCCTCCTCCTCATTCCTCCTTTGAAGCCTGCAAGTCCACCCTGTACCCTAAACTCTGTCGCTCCATTCTAAAATCCATTCGCTCCTCGCCATCCGATCCATACCACTTAGGCAAATTCTCCATCAAACAAAGCCTCAAACAAGCCAAGAAGCTCGCCAAGGCCTTCAACGACTTCCTCCAAAAACACAAGTCTTCTTCCTACCTCAACCAAGCCGAGATCTCGGCACTCGAAGACTGCCGAGACCTCAACAAACTCAACGTAGACTACCTCCAAACCCTCTCCGACAACCTCAAATCCGCGACCTCATCCAATGACAATGATGAATTGGTTGAGGACACCGAGACATATCTGAGTGCCGTGGCTACTAACCACTACACTTGCTATGATGGGTTGGTGGCGGCGAAGAGTAACATTGCGAACGCGCTGGCTGTGCCTCTCAACGATGTGAAGCAACTGTATAGTGTGGCGCTTGGGTTGGTTACTGAGGCTCTGAACAAGAACATGAAGAAGCATAAGACAAGAAAGCATGGTCTTCCTTCTAATAGCTACAAAATTAGACAGCCTCTTCAGAAGATCATTAAGGTAACTAATCTTCTTCCTCCCTCAATAATGCAAGAAAAACTAATTTTAGTTTTACTCACAAACTTTTAGTGACAAACAGTATTAGTGCCATTATACCTTTTACTTAATTTATTTTTTCTGACAGTTATTATATATTTGTCGTTATTATTGTTATTATTATTATTATAGGAGTTTTATGACTATTAAAAAGAAATTTACAGTGATTTTTATGATTTCTGCTAGAACTCAACTAAATATAAGAGGACTAATAGCTAATTGTCAAAAAATATATTAGTGACAATTTTGATTACAATATATTAATAAAAACAAAATAAATTGTCACTATATAAAGTAATTTTTTTTATAGAAAATTCTACTATCAATATATTTAGTTGTCGTTTAGTAAAGAAATTATTATATTTAGAAGTTTATCTCTCATAATAATAACATTAATTACATATCAGATTTTAATAGCACAAATTAATGATCAATATTTAATTAAAATATCTATTAAAATCTCTTCACCAAAAACCTCACAATTTTTTTTTATTGTAGTGCTCTCTTCTTCTAAACGATATATGAATGTAAGACAGTACATACATAACTAATCTTTATATGTCTGTGAGCTCAAAATATATTTGTATAATTTACTATCATTAATTAGTTATCTAAAATAACTAAACTAATGATAAAGATGTATACATGAGAATGACATTTCTTTTTTTAAATATTAGAAAATCTAACTATATGTCAAAATGGACGATATAATTTACAATATTAAGGTATAAATTATAATTAAATGTGAAGGGTGATGGAAATATATGAGCATACTAATAATGTTTGAGTTTACCAAAAAACAATTGCAATCCACAAATGGAAAAGATGACCAATCAAAGTCCATAGAGCGGTGAAAATAGAAAGAATGACAAGAGAGATACATATATAAGACACATTTTTTATAAATATTATTAATTATTATTATTTGTATTATTTTATCTATATTTCAAATGTATATTTTTTTTAAATAGAAAATTACATTTTTTAAGAAAGAATATTATTGTAGAAATCAAAATGAAAATATTTTTTTAAAAAAAATATAATAGTTAATCCTAAAAAAGATTAAGTCAGAAATTTTTTCGTCATTAAAAAGACTTTGACCAGATAATTTCAGCTTCCCAAGATTAGCAAGTGTGCAGTAATAAATGACAAAAAGGAAGCCAAAAGTCAGCCAGATCTAAGAATAGCATGGTTTCGGGTCAACCAGGCTGGTTGACTTAGTAAACCGTGTGAGCTAATGTGACAAGTTTATAATCTGTCACTTGGAGAGTACTTGTTAATTAAGTTGTTAATTACTTAATTATGATAATTGCATCAGACCATGCACATGCATGCAACTCCCAAGTACTCTCCAGCTAGCATCTTCTCACAAGAAACAAGAAATTAAACACGATCCCATAATATAAAACCTTAAACTTGTCTACGTATGTAGTAATGACTTTAATACTAAAATTGCGTATTTCTTATATGGATTCGAATAAAATATTTTAAATATGTGATTTATATTCAATTCATATATATATTTGTTTAAGTATGTTAAAATAAACATATATGAAGTTCATGTTATTCATTCATATTAGAAGAATAATTATTTATATGTTTCTAAATTATGGCTTAGTTTTTAAGATAAATAGTCTTATTGCATTATATCAAAATTTTTATGACAAAATATTTAAGAGTTTAATTCTTATTTTTCAAAAACATTCAATATAAAGTAAATAAAAAGAATAAATATAGATTTAAGAAATAAAAATATATATTATTAATAATATTAATTTACCTTTTTTACGAGGTCATTTTATATTTATACTTATTACACACATAACTTTTTTATATATCATTATCAATATATTTTGTGTTTGATTTGGTTTGTGTGTTTTTAGTTTTAGATAGATATAGTTATTGGAAAAACCATCAGATATCATTGAGTGTTTTTTATTGGTGAAAATTTATATAAAACATAACCATTGAATTTATATAAAACATAACCATTAATAGTTAGTTCGATAAAGTTACTATACAATAATTTTGAAATCAATTGGATATATGCACACAATTTAATCAAGCTCAATAATAATCTTTCTAGTTATGGTCTTAACTCTATGTTGTCCACATATATATTTAATTAGATAAACACATCACTCACTAATAATACACATAAATTAAAGAGATCCTCGAACACTTAACTTCATGAAAAGTTAATGATAAAAACAGTTAAATTTATCATATTTGATTCAATTATCATTTAATTATTTTAATTTTTTATTTTCACATAAAATGAACTATACGTGAATTTTCTCCTATACTAATTATTACTCCTCTAAATTATATATTCTGATATTCTTCGCTCTTCAATCTAACATTGAAGGATTATACATATTTTATTTGGTACAGTTTCTCAAGAAAACAAATAGTGGTTGCAAAGATTCATCATTGAATTGTACAAGGAAAAGCGAAAGGATTCTTGAAGAAAGCAATAATGGGAAAGGAATTCTACTGAACAGCTATGTGATAGTGAGCCTTGATGGAACAGAGAACTTCACTTCAATCGGAGACGCCATTGCTATTGCTCCGAACAATTCAAAGGCAGAAGATGGCTATTTCCTTATCTATGTCACAGAAGGGATCTACGCGGAGTATGTCACTATCCCCAAACAAAAGACCAACATTTTGCTTGTTGGAGATGGTATCAATAACACTATCATCACAGGGAATCATAGTGTCATAGATGGTTGGACTACTTTCAATTCTTCAACTTTTGGTAAGTAAATTAATTCTCTCTTTCTTTTTTATTTTTATTTTTAAATTTACTTTAGTGCATATATATTTTAATTTTCTCCGATTCACACTCAATTTGGATGGATTTAGGCCGTATACCGATTTAAATTTTGTAATTTATTTTACAAAATAATTTGAAGTTGATTTAATGTATTAGTTTAGATATTTAAAACGTATGAGAAATAACTCTAACTTTGATGAGGGAAGAGTTTAGATATAATTAGAAAAATTTGGTAGTTATATTATTGATAAAGAAGAGAATACGAAGAATCAAGAGAGTTGAGTGTTTTAGTTAATTCATTGTTACAATGAGTATTATATCGATTGCCTATTTATAGGATTTAGAGGTTAGTTTCTAAAAACTTCTTCCTAAAATAACGTATTCTTAAATTTTTCTAAATATTTTCTTCTAAATGTTTCTAGTATTTAGATTTATTTATTTAATTTTTACAGATTTTTATGACAATATTTAAATATTTATTTTTACAATACACTATCATTGAGAAATTTAGAGTGTTTTATAAAGATAAAATCTTGAGAGCAAATATATTTAGGAGTCAACGCACTTGATGGTGATAGTGAATGAGCTTTACAAAGTTAAAGTCATATATTATGTGGATTATATTTTTATTCTGTTTGGATGATAATATTTTTTAATTTCAGATGATAAATTTTTTAACATGCTAGATAACCAATAAAAATTCAACCAACATCAGCCAACAACTTAAATTGGATGTTCTATTTCTAAAATAAATATAAAATTGACTGAGATTGCTTTAGGTTTCTGACGTTCTATGACTTCCATTGTGGATGTTTTATAAACAGTGGTTTCGTATGTTCTATTTTTTCTTGGTTAATTTGTTGGTTAAAAATTTATTGATTACCTATATTTTTCTATTTTTTAATTTTTAATAATAACTTAATTATTGATTGTACTTTAAACTCCTGGTGAATTTGTTTTACAAATCTGTAGCAATATTAGTACAGCTGCACTGGTCCCCATTTTTTTCCCTCTTTCTATCAATTCGTTGGTTTGCTTATAAATTGTTAACAGGAGTAAGATTTCAAACTATAGTTACAATTGCAGTTGTAATAGATATTTATTTACTAAAGAATTAAAAAAATACGTGCATCAAAGAGTTCTTACCCCTTATATATGTGATGATGCAGCTGTTTCCGGAACAAGATTCATGGCAGTGGATATTACCTTCAGAAACACAGCTGGTCCTGAAAAGCACCAAGCAGTAGCAGTTAGAAGCAATGCTGATCTCTCCACCTTCTACCGATGCAGTTTCGAAGGATATCAAGACACACTCTACGTCCATTCTCTCAGACAATTCTACAAAGAATGTGATATATACGGAACAGTTGACTTCATATTCGGTAATGCCGCCGTAGTTTTCCAGAGCTGCAACATCTACGCAAGAAAGCCAATGGCCAACCAGAACAACGCCATCACGGCGCAAGGCCGGACGGATCCGAACCAAAACACCGGAATCTCGATCCAGAATTGCACCATCCAGGCCGCCCCCGACTTGGAGGCGGACTTGGAATCGACGCAGAATTACTTGGGTAGGCCATGGAAAGAGTATTCGAGGACGGTTTATATGCAGTCGTATATCGGTGACTTGATTAACCCTTTTGGATGGTTGGAGTGGAATGGGACTGTTGGGTTGGATACACTGTTCTATGGTGAGTTTAAAAACCATGGTCCTGGAGCTGGTACAAGCAACAGAGTTAAATGGAAAGGGTATAATTTGTTGAATGCTACTCAAGCTTGGAATTTCACTGTTTTGAATTTTACCTTGGGGGATACTTGGCTTCCTGACACGGATATACCATACACTCTAGGCCTAGAAGATGATTATTAGTTAGGTTATATTGATGTATCAATTTACATATTCAAAGTATTGAATTTGATTTATTATTTCTTAGATGCAATGTAGGCATGAAGCTATTGTATTTGTATGTGAAAATTAATTGACTTTATCAATCACTATTTAAAAAATATATAATCACTTTATTTTTTGTTATACTCTTATATCTTATTTACAGTAGAAAAAAATTTGAAGGGCTTCTTCCTAGGAAAAATGTGAATTCTTGAAAGCTATAACTATAATTTTAGGGTTGAGTTAAGTCTATCTAATTCTAATTTTTAGGAAATGACTTCAATGGACCAACCAGAATATTGGATCTTAAAGATCCTGATTAGAAAAATATAAAATAATTGTATCCTTTTATTTATCTTCTCTTCTTTTCTACTATCATTAATAACACTAAGAATAAGATCGAACACCATCAATGTCATCACCCTCTCTCCCATATATAGGTTTTGCTACTACCACAAGAACACTAACAACTCTATTAATGGCAGCACCAACACCATAATTGATCTTTTCTGCTTCTTTCTTCCATTTTCTTTTGGCCAAGATTTCACTACGAATTTGTGCATCTTTTCCATTTGCTCTGAACTTTGTCCTGAACATCTTCCTCCTTCTTTTTTTGTTGGACTGCTTAGGAAGAAGAGGTAGCTTCCATACTAATACTTTTATGGAACTGAGACCAAAATATAATTTCTCATTTAAATTAAACAGAAACTTTAAAGGTTTTTAATAATTGTTTATTGAAATAAATTACATAGATAATAGAGCATAGAATAGAGATAACATAACGAAGATTATGATATATTAAGAGATAATGTCTATTTGTTAAAATTGAAACCAGAAGGCGGAGAAGATGACTAGGTCCTTTTCATGTTGGCAGCGGTGGTGAGGAGCGGTGAAGTAAAGGGAAGAATTTTGGTCGTGGTGGTGGTGACTTGAACTGATGTGTGGAGATGAAAGAGAAAGGAGAGAGAAAAATGAAGAGAGGAGAAAAGGACAAAAGTGAAATTTCACAACAAAGTTATTTTCTAAAATATTTTAATATAAATATGATTATTATATAATTATAAAAACTTTAAACCTCATCAATTCATTCAAATATTGAACGATCATAATTTATAAGAAATCTTGGTCCATGAAGGACCAAAATATACTTTCTTCATTGAAGAAAGCTCCTAATTTCTAATATGGTATCTGAGTTGATATCATGTTGTTGGGACATCGATCAATTCATGTTCACACTCTAGACAATCATCCCTAGACGTGAAGGGGTGTATTACAAATTCCACATCTACGAAGGATATGAACCCTTAAAAGTTTAAAAGTGTGATGCATCACTTATCCCATGAGCTAGCTTTTGAGATTGAGTTAGGCCCACTTAATTCTCAATTCTAATAATACATTTAAGGGTAAAGTATCGTTTTTGTCCCTAATGTTTGAGGTAAGTCTTAAAGATGTCCCTAACATTTAAAATGTCCTATTTGTGTCTCTAACATTTTGAAATTGTATCAATCTTGTCCTACTATCAACGCTATTAGAATAAATCCTAATAATCTACTCTTCAAATCCAAAATTAATTAACCAAAAGTTTTCTACATGCAATTTTTTTGGACATTGTAGATGCAATCTTTACTATAATCACACTTGAAAAACTAAAAAATGGTAAGATTTGAGTGAGGAAAAAGAAGCGATATGTGTTCTGCTTTGTTTAGTCTTTGTGTTATGTTTGTACTGTGTGAGAAATAATTAATAATTGACACGAATGCAGTTGACATGTCACTTATGACATTTTGATGTTGTAAACTAACATCTATACATATGATTTTTGTTAGTGATTTTTAGTGTTGCTTGATGGTGGGACAAAACTAATACAATTTTAAAATTTTAGGACACAAATAGGACGTTTTAAACGTTAAAGATATTTTTAGAATGTACTATTTTAAAATTTCACTATTTCATTTTATCATATCATCTAATTTAGTTTTACCAAAATCCTAGAACTTCTTCTTCATCATTTCCTCAAGTCAATTCATCTATTCTAGCTAGACTATGTATTTTCCTAGACTTTTCCTCTCATCATTCATCCTCATCACATCATAATTATGATCACCTTATCATCATCACTACATTATCATTATCACTATCATCATCATCATCGCATCATCATTATCATCACATCGTCATCATTTCGTCATCATCCTTTTACTTACATCGTCATCTATCTATCACCCTAACTTTGAACATCTCACCCACGATGGTGTAGGGTACACTACTCATAAGTAACCTCAAAGCTTTGCAAACACATACAATACATACATATCAATCACATATAATTCAAGTATGACAATTAACACTTAGGTTGTGTTTGTTTTTGTGGACAGTACACAAAGACATAGACATTGGTGTTCTAAAATGTGTTAGGTGATATGGACATGTGATAATTAGCAATTTAGAGCATATTTTAATACATTTGCATATAGTTTAGGAATCATTTCATGTATTTCGAATAAGTTTATTTAGCATTTTGATTTTTTTGGTCAAATAAAAAGAATTCATTTTAACTCATGCATTTCATGCATTTTAGGCATCAATAGGATTGTTGTATTATTTTGTAGGAATTATGAAGACATCAAAAAAAAGGAGTGCAAAAGAAGTAAAATAATCCAATGTGCTAAAAATTCTGGTGCAATGTGACTTGTTTTACTTATAACTTTCGCGTCTGATGTGATATTGATGCGGTTCCAATTGGAGATGAAAGTACACATCCAGAGCTTTAATTTGGTATAAAGAACGTATTTTAATGCCATCAGACCAGGGAGAAATGAATTTTGCAAGTTGGGCCTGACGCTGAAATGCGAGTACACCTACTTCAATTTTGTTGATTTTTGTTCGCCCTTGATTCAAATCCAAATTCAGTGATTCAAGAGCCTAAATTCAATCCCAAGATGTGTAGTTTCTGATACTATTTTTAGATTATTATTTGATTCACGTTTGGAGGGTGAAAAACATCATGGAGCATGAGCTGCCAGAATATTCAGCATCATTGTTACTTTACAAGATGGATGACAAGTTGTATTAAACTTTATTATTTTTAAATACAACTTGTTTTATGCCAAAGGAGCTTAATAACCATGCTAAAGATCATCAACATGTGCATCAAGTAAGCTTTAAAGGTGCTGAAATGATAAAAAGAAAAGCAATGGAATATTATGGGCAAAAGTAGATATTGAAGTCAAAAGAAATAATAAAAATATTTGGTGTCCATTCTATAAATAGATTCATTTTCAGCAAGCAAAGGGGTTAGAGAGTTACATACACATTAAGTTATTGTATGAGTTACGTGTTCTTGAGAGTTTAGAGTTCTTAGTTGGTTCATTGTAAAAGATAGTAATAAATTCTCAAGGTGTTCTTCAAGGTGTTCTTCATATTCTTCACTTTCTTGTAACTTCTAAACTCTTAATATCTTCTTCTCCTTAATTCTTCTTTAATTATATGATATATCTCATTTGTGATTCAATTAAATTAGACTTATTTCATTCTAATGCAAGAAAGTAATCATAAACACTTCAAGGCTAAGTAAAATTAAGTAAAAGTAATTCTCACACTACTATATAATTTCTTCTTCATTTTACTTTTATTGTCCTCCTTGGAGTTGATTCATCTAACTTCTATTGTCCTCCTTGGAGTTGATTCATTTTACTTTTGATTGTCCTCCATGACGAGGGGTTAGAAACCCTCCTTGGAGTTGATTTGTACTTTCTTGTTCAATTTAATTTCATTCGTGCCACCATCCTTTATTGGTGTGGTTTGACTATATTATTACTTGCATAACCTTCTTTTGTTTTCAATTTGGACAAATTACTTTTGAATTGATGGCTATGGAAGAGTAATCTACCTACTAGCTCAATGGATTCAAGGTAGGCATCTAATCTAGAAACCCTTGTTATTTCATGATGATTATGATATGTTTGTTTGATTTTTTATATTGATATATA
>JASCZI010030387.1:6829-30615 GCA_036250425.1 Stylosanthes scabra | reverse complement strand
GGTTAATTAACATATAGTACATTAGAAAAAGAAGTTAAACATTGAGTCTTAGGTCTAAGACTTAGATTGATGTAATTGGCACTTAAAATTGATATAGATCATTTATGGGTTGAGATTTCACCTTTTAATTGATTGTATGTCAATTCCACTTAGAGGTCTCTAGGTGATTTTTGAATTACAAGGTTAATAGAGATGGTTGTACTATTAATCTAATCAATCACATAAATCTAATCAAAGCTTAAGTGAGTTAATGATAGATATGCATATGTAATTGAATCCTAAGAGCTAGTGTTTTTAATTCTTGATTTTCAACATTTCACTTATTACTTTGTTCACTAAACAAGCTTGGAAAAGATCCCGCAAAATTAATCAATTAGTATCAACGCCTTCCTTGAGAGACGACTCGTGTTGCCACTTTTACTACAAATTTTAGTGTGCAAACGGATTTTGAAAATAACTAATTTGGGGCGACTCGACATAGCTGCGTACCAACATGGACAATGGACATAGTGTCTTTAACACACTTTTTCTTATTTTTGTGTCCACTCTTTTACAAAGGACAATGATGGACACGGAATTTGACAAATTAAAGTGGACACATGATCTTTAATGAAATTTTTCCTCTTTTATCCTTACATTATTTTCATTATTCAATTACTACCCATTTTAATTTTAGGATCACAAACCCTAATCTCACTCCTTTCCTCTCTTCATTCAAGCATTTCAAAAGAAAATGTTTTTCTTCTTCTTCTTTCTGTCCTCTTCTTTCTCTCCGTAATCTCACTTTTTCTCTCCTTTTTTTTTGTTCTTTTTTTCTTCTTCCTTTCTCTCTCTTGTGTCAATTCCTTCTCTTTTCCTCTCCTTCTTTTTCCATTTTTTCTTCTTTTTTTTCTTCATCTTTCAATTTCTTCTTCTTATTCTTCTTTTACTTTTTTTATTTTTCTCTCCTTCTTCATCTTTCTGCTTCTTCTTCCTATTTTTTATTGTTTTTCTCCTTCCTCTTTCTCGTTTTTTTTATATCTCTTCCCATTCTTCTTTTATTTTTTACATTTTATTTATTTACTATAAAATAAATCTTCCACACACAAAAAAAAATTGAATCTTGAATGAATAACATAAAAATTATTAAGTGAATCCTAATTATAAAAAAGATGAGTACTTAAATGATGATACATAAAATGTCATCATATGAATGTTTTGTTTTGACATTACTTAGATAACTACACTTGTGCTCTGCTATGGATACAGTCAAATCATTTAATTATTTTAATTGGTTGAACCGATCCAGAGACATCAAAAATGGTTTAACCATAAACGTAGGACTCACTAATTTAAAATAAAATCATGTAAACTAAAATGCATGCTAGAATAAAAAAAATATAACAAAATTAACACCATAAAAGTAAAATAATATATAACAAAGTATATATAACTATGTTATCCGTAAAAAAAATATATATTATATAGAATAAATATTAAAATATAAAATATACATAAAAATAAATTAATTATAAATAATACACATGTTTATATATAAATATATAATGACTAATTTAATAATTAATTTTTGTATGCAATTTTTTTTTAAAATAAGTGAATTTATTTATTAAGAGTAATATATATACAAATTAAGAGTAATCATAACCTATTATATATGAAATAAATTAGGATTGAATTTTCTGTTACTAGTGCTCAACGAAGCTGGGTAGCTTGGAGCAATTTCAGGGTAATTTCAATTTTGTTTTGTTTGGTAATACATACTAATTAAAAAGAGAATTAAATATTATTTTATTGCAAACTGCTTTATCTATTAAAAGAATTTTGATTAGACAACATGATGTCATTGATGCCTTGTATTCAGGTTCACAGGATCTTCTTTATTAAAATAGATCTAATGGCTTAGGATGAATATTCAGCTGAAGACAAATTTCCCATCACCATGGGAGTACTCGCCAAAAAAAAAAATAATGAAAAAAAAAGCGGAATGATCAATAGCAAATGTGTATGGAAATTGAAGAGGTTTCTATCATAATAGAAAAATTAAAACATTTATTTTTATTTTTATTTATTTTATTTTATTTTTAAAAGGATAAAAATGTCTTTTACACTAAATTGTAAGCTTGTCCATGTGTATATTGTACATTATTGACAAACATAATGCAGAGACATTAATTTTTAGTATCTTGTTCTGTTCTGTCCATGTTTCAGTATCACGTTCTGTCCTGTTCTTCTAATCAAACGCAGCCTTAGCGATTATAACATACAATTAGGCAACTACAAGTAGATGCAAACCAAATCAATGTATGTCAATCCCTATAGCAAATGAGCACATTAGGTCGGTTATAAGGCAACCTCGACCTGGTCCGATAGCTAACAATGGATCGTTCCGCTGAAAGGTACGCCTAGAAGAAAAATAGGGCAAATGCATCACACCTCCTCCACCCTCTTTGGCATCGAACATATATCCACAGGAGGAAAACAGAGCAAATGGGTCACAACTACCACCTCCTCCCATCTCTCTGAAAACTCAGAGGAACCTCGCTTATATCACCAGGAGGAAAACAAGGCAAATGCATCTCACCTTCCCAACTCTTACTAAGGCCTGAGGCCTCATAATAAATCCGAGACAAGTGGGACAAAACCACATCCTTGCATCTTACCCCAGTACTCAGTACTTAATTCTCCTTCTTTCCATCATCTTCATCAAACTCATCATCCTCCTTATTATAATCATCATCATTATTATACTTATCAACCCTAAAGAGGACCATCCCTTATCCTCATTGAGTACATCCTTATAGGTCTCCCTTTTGGATAATCATTATTCATACCTTATACCCTTTATCACTTCTTAATCTTGATCACTCTTTCTCTTTACCATACACAAGATGCTACCTAAATTTAAGGAGTAGCGGAAAAACACATAACTTTAAAAATGTTAATTTGAAAAAATAAGTTTCAAGGCTTGAATCGACTCAGGCTTGAGGTGAGTCGATTATCTGGACATGAAAATTTAATTTCTGTCTCAAAATGAATCGACTCTTACAGGACTTGAGTCAACTCTAGGTCACCCCAGAATCCACCCTCTAAGGATCCTAAGTCGATTCTCTACACTTGAAAATCTTAATTTCAATTCGGTTAAGTTTTGAACCGACTCTTACCGGGCTTGAGTTGACTTTGAGACACCCCTGAATCAACTCTTACTATCGTGACTCGATTCTCTAGACTTGAAAATCTTAATTTCAATTCGATTAAGTTTTGAATCGACTCTTACAGTGCTTGAGTCGACTTTGGGACACCCCTGAATCAACTCTAAGCATCTTGAGTCAATTCTCTGGACTTAAAACTTCGTTTTCATAAAAATTTTGGGTCATATGAATCAACTCTGCGCAGAGTGAGTCGACTCATATGCAAATAAACAGCTTTCTGCGGAACTTAAGTTTTTAAGCAAATTTTGAACCTTCATAATTTTCTACTCACTTAGCCAAATCCTTTCATTCCAGAGGCATTTTAAAGAGTTTGAAAACATCCTTAAAGTCATATAATTTTTTATTCATTGCTTTGAAATAAACAGAAATTTGTGGCTCACCAAACTTTACCAAAAATCAGTTTTCACTCAAAATTGAAAATATCATATGCATACAAATTTTCCTTCAAATCATTTCAATACTTCTCAAAACTTATCAAAGTCATAGAAATCATTCAAGCCAATGTTTACAACTACCCCCATTCACTTTAAAATCATCAATATCTAAGCATCTCAAGTCTTAGGTACACATTTCATCTTATCTCTTCATCCTCAACCATCTCTTTTCATTCTTCCTCATAAATTCCCTAAACTCCTTTAGTCTAAGATTACACTATCATTTCATATCATCTTCAACGTTTCTAACTTATAGATTAAGCTAGTTTCTCATTTCCTTTTAACCTCTCATTTGGGTCTTTTAACTTAATCACACATTTCATTTCTTTTAAGAGGACTTACCCTAAATTCATCTAGCCTAAGTTATCATGCGAGATTACATGTTAACCTAGCGAAACTTAAACCATACATGGATTCCACGCTCAATTTCTTTTGCATATATGTATGCTCCCTTTTCACCATCCTTCAAATTTAAGCATCCAAGCATATCCTTCACCTACCCATATCTCTATTGAGCTTCCTCAACCTCCATATAGTTCTATATATCTACCATTAATTTCTTGGGGTTACATTCGCCATATCTCGATTATGAACCTCACCAAAATTGATAAGCTAAACTAGGTCTCGCATCAAATTATTTTTAGGGTTTAATTAACATGTGTCCATAAGTTTATTATTAATAAAAAGTTTTAAATATTTACATTTAATAAATATAAAATAAATGCATTATGAATTTAATTTTTTTTTTATTTTTAATAAAAACTTTCTAAATTTATAATCTTAACACGTGTCTTTAGGGTATAATAGGGATAAATTCTTTTTTAAATAATCACTTTTAGCTTGGAATTTGCCTTGTTATTTTCATTAATTCCAAGCTATTGGCATGATTAATTTCCACATTCCAAGCTTGGCCGGGGTGTTTCATCTCCTAATTATTTAACCATATTCTTCTTATAGCAGTTATTAGTTTTGCTGATCAAATTAGTTAGTATCCCCTTATAGCTTAGTTACTTAGTTAACCAATTTGGGTTGGTCTAGTGATTAGCTCATTAGTCCGCTTAAGTAAGTATGGAGGTTCGAATCTCGCCTTGTGCATGTAGCAACCTGATGGCCAGCGACAAATTCTTAAATAGAGCGCAGATCCACGAAAAAAAAAAAAAAAACCTTAGTTACTTAGTTGGCTTTTACATGTACTTGACAGTTAGTGTTGACTATGCATGATAGTAATAAATGTTAGTTACATCTAAGAGTTAACTCTATTTACATTAATCACAGTTCGTTAGATTACGAAATATAAAGATGCATTTGTTTACAAGCACATGACAAGGAGAAAGGAGATTGTGGTCGATAGATGAAACGTGGACATAAAAATTATCTTCTTGGACATTGAATTAGCTAGTTTATTGTGTTATTTTCAGAAAAAAAAAAAAAGTCAAAGACACCGAGTATAGATATAACTTATTTTTTATTTTTATTTTCTATTTTTCATAATTATATCATTTGTCATTAGATTTTTCTTTCTTTAGGACACCAAAAAAATCAAAGGTAAATTGAATTGTTTTATCATTTGTCTTATCTCATATTTAGTTCATCTCAAAACAGAATACAAAACAGTAAATTTTATTTTACGGTTCTATCCTTTATTTCTTATTTTCAGAATCCAATGTTATCCTATTCTCACAAACAAACGCAACCTACAAGAATAATGTGATTAACCACTCAAACAACAATTATTTTCCCCTCTCTTAGCTTTTTGACTCTTTCTCACTCTCTTTCATCTTTCCTGATTTCTTCTCACACACACTCACCAAACCCAAGCTTCAAAGAGCTGAGTTTCAACACCCATCTTTGTTTGAGATCAAGTTATTCAAGGGACCCAAAAGAAATATCAGGAGCCTTTTCTTGTGTACCAAGGTAGCCACTACACCAAAAGTCTAATGGCTAATTTTTCCAGTACAACAAAGATAAGATAAAGTGAGTGACCTTTCCGAGTAAGCAAACTTCGTACCTATTCTCCGGAAAGAATCGAACCCGAGAGAGATGGTTGAGGGACACAAACTCTCATCGATTTGTGCCAACTTGCATTGGGACAAATATCAACAGCCTTGACAAGCATTTGTTGCAAAATAAGACAGTGTGGACGAACCAAAAATCTAAGCATCAGAGAGTTCCAAAAGAGACTCATCAAATTAAATTTATCAAATACACAGTGTTAAATCATTGATACATAAAGACCAATTAGCAAAAGAAGAAAATAACAATATATATATATATATCTCAAACCAAATTTCACAAAGGAATAATATTCAACTCATATATATGTTGTGTATTGCTGTATGTGTGTCAGAGAGAAGATTTAAATGGCGCACTGGTGGCCGGAATCCATCTATCCCCGGAAATAAATTCTTTAACGGTAAATAAGTTAGCTTGTTTGTTGTTAATGGCAGATTTCACACCCTTCCAATTCACCCTATTCTTTGTTGAAGAACCTGGTCCAATATTCTGAAACTCAGCATAAAATATGGTGTCTGGTGCTGAGTTTCCTACCCATGGTAACCACCCTTTGGGATCAATGAAACTTTGAATGGTTGATTGCATGAAAACGGTGGTTGAGTAGTTCTTCCATGGCCTGCCCAAGTAGGTTTGGACGGAATTCAAATCGGCAGAAGAAGGCGCAATGCTGCAGTTCTGGATGGAGATTCCGGTGTTCATGTTCGGATCAGATTTCCCTTGTGCTGTGATTGTGTTCTGCTGCCCTTGCATGGGGACCTTTGGAACAATATTGGAGTTTTGAATCACCACAGCTGAGTTTCCGAATATTAAATCCACTGCGTCGTAATAAAAATGTTTAGTAGACAATAAAAATCGATTAGAAACAACCTTAGAAGTTAGAATTACCTTTATTTTTGTCGATAATTCAAACAGTAACAAGGTTAGAAATAAGAAGTCAAGAAAACTCAAATACAAACATCCAAAACTAAAAGAAATCCAACACAAACATATCACAAACATCATCATAAATAAATTACTTTGTAATTTTTAATTATTACCGGAGTATAATTGAGTGATATAAAATGTAAAAGATGCTTAACTACTAAGGTTATTTATATAAAATGGATAAATCTATATAGTTATCGATGTGTTTCACACTTAATAGGTTCACATACCAAATAAATAAATAATGAAATTTAACACAAAAATTTTGAGTACAGAAATAATAAAGTTTGGTATAGAAAATTTTAATCATAGCAAAGAAAATGATAGTAGTTTTTATTAGGAGGGATGATATAAAATTATAGAGAGTAAGTTAAATGCAAAATTATCTGTCTAGCATTACCAGTGCCATAAATGTTGCATTCTCTGTAGAATTGACGATTTGCCTGAACATAGAGTGTATCTTGAAATCCATCAATTAGGCATCTGTAGTAAATTGCTTGATCTGCAGTTGTTAGTAGTGCCACTGCCTGGTGCTTCTGTGGACCTGCTGTGTTTCTGAACCCAATCTCTCTCGCAATGAAATTTCTTCCAAACACAGCTGAAATGAGAACGTGAATACAGAGTAAGAAAGAAAAGGACTGATAAGTTGCATTGCTCAATTTTTGTTTATGAAATTATAGGACAAATTTAGCTTAAAAAATGAGTAAAATCTCACATTAATTTGTGTCAGTTTGTTTCTTTAAATATTTGTGAAAAAATTGAAAATAATAAAATTTTATTTTCAATTTATACTTATTTTCTCATAAAATTCTAAACGTAAAAAAATATTGAAAATGAAAACATATATATTTACTTTTAACTCACAAAGTTTTTTCTTTTTTAAATAATTATTTACATGACATCAATTTTGTTTAAGAAATATTAAAATTTAATTTGTTATAATATATCTGTCCAAAATTTTTAAACTTCTTAATTTAATTAGGATTAGATTTGTTTCTTTAAAATTAAAATGATTGGGAAAATTAAATTATATACCAAATGTTGCAGTTGAAAATGTTGGGGTGCCATCCACAAAGTTAAGGCTACCAGACACAATAGTGGCATTCATTCCATCACCAATGATCATGACATTCCATTTGTTCTTCTCCACCCTAACATTTTCATAATAAATCCCTTTCTTGACATAGATCACAGTTCTCTTCTGACTTTCTTCAGGAACGTGTTTAAGCGCAGCCGAAATCGTCTTATATTTAGCAGTTCCATCTTTCGCGACAACAATGTCAGCTTTCACCTTCAAGTAGTCATTATTATTCTGAAGCAATAGCTTCCGGCCATTACTATTCCATAAACTCAACAAGCGGCGCCGCCTCTTGTTCAAGTTGATTGTGGTTACAGCCTTGTTAATCCATGTAACGATGGCAAGGCTGTTACTTGTCAACTGTGTTGAGTTTTTGAGATAGCTTACAATGCTTGTCTTCAATGATTCATTTCCCTCATCAACAAGACCATCAATACATGCCTCCTGGTAAGTGCCTGTTTAATTAAGCGTGTCAGCAATGTTCTTCAGTAATAATGCTCTTCATTTTATGTTTATAGCTAATTGAATTGTAGTTGTAGAATAAAGTAGTACAATTCACCGTTTAAACAACGGAATAAACGCCCAATAATTGGCCCACAACACATTTTAGATATGATACACTTTGGGTTTTATCAAATTTTTATTCACTGTAAATGTCGAACATGTAGTGATATAGTCTCTTTATCGCTTTAAAACAAATTCCTATTCCTATAAGGAAAAATTTGGTGGACAGCAAATTTACTTTACACTAACCAGCAGATAAAGATTTTTTAAAGTTGTTATATTATTAATAAAGTTGTAAGATAATGTTTTTATTATTTTTAATTTTATAATTTTTATTACTTGTATGTTATATCATTTTAATTATTTAAGGATAATTAAAATATTATTTTACTTTCTAAAGTGATTAACTATTTTAAGGGAATTTAATCCCAACATTGTATTCAATGCACTCTTGAGTGCATTTAAATTCTTTTTAGTTATAAGTAAATATAGTTGTTGGTCATCTTATAGCTATAAAAAATATATTAGGTTATCATGTAGCACTGCTCTTTTTAGATAATGTTATAAGTATTATGGTACATTTCCAAATATTTTATTAAAACATAGAAAAGATAAATTCAATATAAAAAATTTACAAAACACATTAATACAACATATAATAGTATAGAATTAATTACATATAGCACTTAAAATTATAGTATAAATTAACACAAAAATAAAAATAGAAGAAAAAGACATACTAAGAGGTGTATAGAGATATATGATAATACACGTAAATTAATTCTTTTATAATATACTTGTTTAATAAATAAAATTTTCACAAATTATTATATTTTAAAAAATCATTATATCACAAATCATTCCCGAAAAAAACAAGAAAAGACTAATTTTTTAATGGAAATAATTATCAAAGACTAATGATAGAAAATAAAATTTATGGAATTATAAAGTGTTCAATTAAAACTTTTTTCATTTTAAGTGTTTATTCTGAAAAATGTATATAATTTGCTTTACATACCTGCAGCACTCAACCAAGTTTTAAGATCGTCCAAATTATCATCCAAAGAAAACTTTTGCCAGGAATAACCCAGGGAGCTATTAAGATGATCAATAGTGAGACCCAACAGATCTTGGCAATTATTCAAAGCTTCCTGAGCCCTCTGATTAGTACCATTATTCAACAACCTTTTGAAATTACCAAATTGCCCATTGAAATGTTGAGAAGCTCTTGAAACTTCAGCTAATGCCACTTTAACTGAAAAGAAGAACAACTCCTCCGGATCAAGAACCTGTCCTTTCCCTGATGAGTGCACAAGAGCACTGAGGCTGCTGTAACATGTTTCTTTATACAATGTCACGTCACAAACAGCCTTAACTGAATTTGAAAGAGCGATGTTATTGTTGTCGTCCTCATTGTTGCCGTTGTTGTGTGCGACCGATCCTAGAACCGCTGCACACACCACGGCAACAAGCACTATTGTGGACAAAGCTATGATTGTTATTCGCCTGCGAGTTTTCCGGCGAGATTCGAGTATTGCTTGCTCCGATTCATCGACTTTGCCGTAGGATTTTGTGGGATACATGGATTTTTTAGGGTTGTATGTTGTGCGTGTGGTTAGTTATTATGCTGTAATAACATATAATTATCAGTTTGTTGTCTAATATCTTTTGGTTTGTGTTTTCTTTCTTACAGCATATATATAGTTCTTTTTTTTTATGACAACGAGCCTGGGTATTAGCTAGAGATAGAATGAAAGAGTTAAAACTTACAAGTATTATAATTTTTGTTCTTGTGGTTGTCTTAGTCAAAGAAAATATGATATATAGTTTTGTAAAGGTATTTGGAAAAAGACATTTGCATTGGTAGCGCGCTCATTGATCAACGCGGTTATACGTGCAAGGCACTACCCCCTTTGCTGCATGTTCAATGGAGTAGTGGTGGAATGCTTTCCATGTATGTATGATGTAACTAAAATGTGAATTTTGGTTATGTTTTGATATATTTAAGAGTTTAGTTTTACAATAATTTTATATTAAATAAAATATTATTTGGATGTAAGATAAAAACTAATTTCAGTGTTATTTTTTGTACTATTTAACACTGAAATAATCTTTTATTTAGTGTAAAAAAAAAATAGGTAACCAGTAATTTTCTAATCAACAAATCAGCCAACATCCGAAACTATTATTTATTTATAGAACATCAACAATGGAAGCTATAGAACATCCGAAACCTAAAGCAACCTCAGCCAACTTTATATTTTTTAGAAATAGAACATCCGAAACTTAAAAACAGAATATCTGAAACATAAAGAAATAGAACATCCAATTTAAATTGTTGAATGATGTTGGCTAAATTTTTATTAGTTACCTAACATGATTGTTAGTGTAAAAATAAATGAATTAGTTAAACTTCACTGGTCAAAATAAATTTATAAATAACATTATTGTTAATTTTAATATACTAATAATAAAAAATCTTATACGATTATTCAGTTACATTTTTTTAATAATTGTTCACTTTATTAATTTAATTAAAATATAGTAGTTAAATAATTAGAGAGATGAAATTTAGTGCATATTAAAATAATGGGTAATGCTATTTGAATAAGTGGTTTAATTTTGGTCAACTAAGTACAACTAAGTGATTTATTTTTATGCTAAATAGAATATTATTTTGGTATCAAACAATATAAAAAATTGCACCTAAATAAAATTCTATTTGACATCGAAATAGTCTTCTATTTAACATAGAAATAAGTCACTTGATTGTACTTGGTTAACCAAAACCACTTGTTCACATAGAATTATTATAAAAAGATATTCCACCATATAATAAAACGAGACTTACCCCGAATTAAATTAAGAAAAATTTTAGGGGCTAACATATTATTTTCCTTATTTTTAAGAACAATGTTACGAAACTAACATTAGGGAGCTTATTAAGGAGCTAATAATTAAATTATCATCTAAAATTTATATGAATTATCATCCGTAACTCATATATTGATTTATCATCCAAAATTTATATGAGTTATCATCCGTAACTCTGGCTCTCTATGAGTCATAATATATTGGCTCTCAATTCTTTTTCTATTTTTAAACCAAAACTAGTAAGTTGTACAATTTTTTTTATGTGTTGGCCTCCTAACATTCTCCTTAAAGAAGTTTTTTTTATATGTGATTCATTCTAAACTTTTTCAAACAAACAAATTTCATTCTCCTTCTCCAGAAATAAACGAACCCAAAAAAGTAGTTAAAGAACATAAACAATTATCTATTCGTGCAAACTTGCGTGACTTCATTCAAAACTCTTTTCTTTTTTTTATTGAAAGGGGACATGACGCCTAAAATAACAATCTAAATACAAACTAAACGGATTAGGTAGCCCCTTCTTGATCATGCTAAACTCTTATTGTTAAGTACTGCCTAATTGACAGGTCCAATCTAAGCCCCTTCCCTCCGGAAGTATAGAATCCAGGAATAACTAATTCGGGTCCCATGGGCCCAAATAATGATGATCCATGCAATCTCCCAAAAGTATGACACACAATCAACCTTAATTTCCAAAAAAGAAAAAAAATACCTAATTCACAAACCACCAAATTATTTATGTCGCCAATATTTCTGTCAAATCACAATCCAATGGAAATTTTGATAAAATCTGTTACTGTCTGATCGGAAAATGAAAATCAACGGTTTTTCCAAAAATTTTTGTGATGTCATTAATTCTATAATATAACTGTTTTGAGTCTTCTGACTTTAACGTCAAAGTTTTTTACATATATATATCATTGGCACCACCAAGTTCTCGGCTCTGGGGCAGTCAACAGAGCCCGTTCCTCATCTTCCAATCCCTACCAACCATCTCAGGTGCATTAAGAATCTAAATAATTTAATTCAACTTAAGAAAAATGATGGCTTTCTCTCACCATAAATAGTTTCTTTTCTCCCCGATAATGATACAAACACAAAAGGTCAAACTTAAAAAAAAAAAAAAAATAGAGAAACTTGCCTATAAGTAACCAATTCGATGTTAGTACGACATGTTTAGCATAAGTTTAATGTTAATCATCGCCATGATATTCGATGGAAAGCAAATAAACAAGCTAGTCTTCCTAGATAATTCATTGTATAATATTAATTGGATATCCAAAACATGTCGTATGTCTATTTTTAATTCTAGTCAAATTCAATTTTAATCTTTTAATTAAGTGTAATTGGATTGTTCAGACCAGTTATTTGAAATATTAGAGGCTAGTTATGAATTTGGGCTGAAAAAAGTATTTACTCTGAAAATAACAGGGAATACTCTTAGGTGCGTAACAAATAAAGGTAAGAACTCTAAGATGACTCATATATATGGGGAGACAAATATATACTCTTAGATTTATTATTTATTTTTGTCCATTTCTCTATGATTCTATATATATATATATGTATATGTTGAAGGGGTTTCGTATGTCCTGTCTTCATCTGTTTGGCTCTTTTCAACTTACAACCAAGGCACTTCTCGTGATAAAAATTCTCTTTCATCGGTAGCCCCTCTATCTTGTTATCATTATGTGTAAGATCGAAGAGAAAAAAAAAGAAGAAATTACTCGATATTCATCAATTTTGTAAATATATTTACAGAGATAGAAGAAAAAAGTAAATCATAAACATGGGTTGTTTTTTGGTTGAAACTTATAAGTGACTACTGTTGCTTAATTAATGCGTTTTATTACCTATAGAAACCAGCCATTGCTATTTAGATATATAGGAGTGAGAGTTATCATTTTATAAACTTAATTATCATCCTGATATTTAAAATGTAAAAAATTTAAACAATTCTACTACATATAAACATAACCAAGTAAATCAAGCAAACATTCTCGAATCTCACTCACATGTGTGTAATTCAAGCTCCACTATCCCAACTCACGCATCCACAACAAAGGCATGCGTCTTCTTTTCTTCTTCTTCTCTTCTTCATCACCATCCACTGCCTCCACCTCCTTTGCCTCTCTCTTTTTCTTCTCCTCCTCCTTTTCTTCACCACATCTGATTCCTCCTCCGCACGCATCTTCCTCGTCCTTCTCTTCCTAATTTTCTTCTTCTTCTTCTTCTTCTTCTTCTTCTTCTTTCGCTATTTCTTTATTGTGTCATCATTTCCATCGTCGCCATTGTTGCCACTATCTTCTTTTTTTCTCTAGTGGTTCTTCTTCGTTTTTGCTGTATCGTAATTGTCGGTCATTACTTTCATTATCATCATCTTTTCTTTTTAGATAAAACTCAAATTGAAGAGGATGAGTAGAAAGAGGGAGAGGAGAAGTAGGAAGAAGAATAAGAAGAATCTTCATCAGCATGACACAAAACCTGCAACAACAACAAACAAACAGATTTTAATATTAGAAGGAACAAAAAAGTTAAAGCCATTGAACAGAAAATGTAAACACAAAATTAACTATCTTAACGAATAGAAAATGTAAACACAGTAAACATGTTTTATACCTCTAACAAACAGAAAAGTTAAACATGATAATAATGAACACAAAAGAAAAATATGTTCGTTCTCTTTAGAAGTAATTTTATATGACCAAGTAATTTAAACAACTAAGTTTAACCAAGTTATTTTATTTCACACGCTCGTCTCTTATTTACAACTAACACACTCTATTGTTCTTCTTCCTCCTCCTCCAGTCCTCCTCTTACTTCTTCTTCTTCTCTTCCTTCTCTCATGTCTGCGTCGTCGCCATCATCCCTGCGTTATCGTTGTCATTAACATCTTCTTCTTCTTCCTTCTTCTCCATTACATTCTTCTTCTTGCTATTACTCTTAATTTTGTTGTTTTTTCCTATTATAATGTACATATATTATTAATTTTTCTTTTAATTAATTAGGCTGCATTTGTTTCAGAGAACAGAATCGAACACTGGGACAAAGATAGTAGAACAGAGACACTAAAAATTAATGTTTTTGTATTGTGTTTGGCAATAATGCACGAGACATACAATGACAAAATTAAAATTGAATTCAAAAGATATCAACACTAATGAGTAATGACCGCATTTCGAAATTTATGTACATTAATATGAATATATATATTTGAGAATTGAATTAAGTTTGAGATTTGTTTGTTTTGGAACAATAAATAATTGCCTTGAATTATTTAAAGACCCGCTTTATGGACACGCTTTTTCGGCAACGATTTGACCAAACATTTCTAAATGAACGATTTCATGTGTGATTTCTTTAACGATGAATTGATTGATGATGATTAAATAGATTATATGATGATGACGTGATTAAGGAGGTGAAAATATTAGGTTAGTGTCACGCTTTTCGTTTTAGGGCACAGTTTATTCGGTTTTTCTAAAACGCGCGTAATTCCGGAAAAGTAAAATTTTCAAATTACGTATTTGAGCATGGAGCCCTACCCTTCAAAAACTTCAGCCCCAAAATGACCAAAAATAAAATATTTACCTATGGTAATTTGATTTACTTGAAGCCCACTCCAAAAAGTTACCCTAAATAAAATAATATTACTTTTTCTTACACACCTTTTTTCTGTCATTGGTTGATGGCCTCAAGCAATACAAAGCCAATGAACTCCTCTTCTTTTCCTCTGCCACCAAAGCTACTCCCTCCTCCTACTTCATTCATTTTGAAATTAAACACTAAACCTAGTTTACTATCTCATTAACCATTCATCCAAACAAATTACCATCTTACAAAAAAGAAAATCATCTAATATCTCTCCCCCTTGGCCGAACACACACACTCTCTCACTTAACCATTTCTAAAAATTTAACGCACTTAAATACCTTTTTATCATCTCTCTCTTCACTTTAAATATCAAACACCATCATTTCTTAAGAACAACTCAAAAACATGATGAATGTTCATCAACATTTTTTAAGAACATCATCATCTCCACCACCGAAACCATCATTCCACCACCTCCCTCATCACATCTTCGAGCTCTTCTTGTTCTTCTTGATCTCCAAAGGTAAGCACAAATCCTAACTTATCCACTCATCTTTTATGAAGCATTAATACCTTCTAGTTTTCTTTCATAACTAGGCCATCTCTACTTCACTTGGCTGAATCTTCCTTCCCTTTTTCTTCAAGATTTTCTCACATTTTGTTGAAGGTAATGAGCCATATTCATCTCTTCTTCCATAACTGAAACCCTAAGGGAACCATAGCCCACTTTTTGTTAGTTTTTCGAAAATAAAAATGATAGTTTTGGAAGTGTTGGTCACGGCTCAAACAAGAAGGAGCAAGGTGGTTTTTGAAGCTCTTGATCTTGGAGGAATACTTCACCCTAAGGTAAGGAGTTAGGCTTAGTTTAGTTTTTATTTGATCTATGTTCTAAGTGCCATTGTTTATTTGAAATGCTTGCTGGAACATGCTTGAATGTTGCTCTTATGATTTGCTATGAAATAAGGCCTATGGCCGAATGCATTAAGTTACTAAAATGAATATTTTGATGATCAATAAAAATATATCATAGAGGCTGAGAGGTTTACCACCCTTGGGACAAAATATTTCATAAAACTTAAGCTACTAAAATAGGTTTTAAGTATATTGATCGTTCCTCGTCGGGCAGCTCGTCTAGTAGTAATTCTTTTGGGAACGGCTCTGGATTGGGCAGTTCAGCCAGTGATGCCTCATCAGAGGACGATCTGGTGAACTGCTATTTTGCTGGCACATTTCCCCCATCCATGCCTTAGTGGCTTAGTTTCTTTTCTTTTGTCGAGTTATAGTGCCTCATTAACTGTCAGTAACAGTATGAGGCTTAAGATTGTCTAGTTAGGTTGAAGCCCAGCGTAGCTGACCTTTGCTGAGGTCGGGTTCAGTTCCTAGGTTTCGTTTAGTTGAGTTGTATTTTATTTGGTTTCGTATTTCCCTTTTAGTGTACTTCAGAGTCAGTCTGTATGAAGCTTGTCCCTTAATTAATGAAAAGTTATGTTGCTATTTTTCCTTCTATCTTATCTATATGTTATTTATCTGTTTTATTTCATGTAACGATTTTGATTTTTACGCTTCACGTCGTCCGATCGCGACAGGCTTATGTTCAGTTTGAGTTTTTAGAATTAGGTTTTTAGTGGCATCTTAGCTATAGGTATGATCATGACATACCGAAAGTCGATGTGTTAAAAATTACTTGGAGCAGATTCTTGAAGAAACGAGTATGGCAGGTTTAGACAAAAAAACAATACTTGTATTGAACTGACGAGAGAAATAGTATAAGAAAAAGAAGAAGAACTAGAACCACAACCAGGAAAACCAAAATAAAAGAAAAGAAGAAAGAAAAACCAGATCCAGAAAAAAATAAAAAAAAAAAAGAGAAGAGGAGAAGAAGAACCAGAACTATAAGTGGAAGAAGAAGACGGTCAAGAAGAAGAGGAACCTGCAAGGAGGATGAAGAAGAAAAGAAGAAGAAGAAAAACCTGGGAGTGATGTTGCCCTACCGCTTGAACGAAGAGAGGGAACACTACAAAATATAAGCTGGTTACCGTCAGATTTTGTCATAAAAATGGATGGTCCTGTAGTTTCCGTCGAATTTTTATCCAAGGGCTTATTCCTCGATGGAAACATATTTTCGATGAAAACCGTATAAATCACGACAAGTCAACTTTGAATAGTTTTCGTCGGATCTGAATTCGACGCAAACTAATCCAACGGTAAATCCATGTTAAACTTTATAATAATCAAATTATACAAAACATTAACCTAACTAACCATAATTCCTATTAGGGTAAAGTATGGTTTATGTTTCTAATGTTTGCGAAAAATTTCAAAAATACATCTAACGTTTAATTTTATTCAATTTTACCCCTAATCGTTGACAATTTTACCCTCAACTTTTTCAATTTCTCAACGATTACAGGTAAAATTGAAACACATCGAAAACGTTAGGGGTAACATTGAATCAAATTAAACGTTAAGAGTCTTTTGAAACTTTTCACAAACTTTAAGGACATAAACCATAGTTTACCCTTCATATTAAATTGCTTTGAAAAATATTATTTTAGTAAATTGAATTCAACCCTAGTTAAACTTTTAAACCTATACTTTTGCTAGTTTAATTATGATGAGACCAGTTTTCAAAACCTTTTAACTAAATTCTTAAAGAACTTCGTTAGCTGCCAAATGTATTCATTCATGTGATTATCTGTAAAATTCTCTAGGAACACACAAAATTAAATGATTTTAATTAATCATCAATGTGAAACATTAAATTACCCAAGTCTTGATTTGCTACTTGAAAATCAAATACAACATTTGCTGAGGTCAATGTGCAATTACAAGGAAGCAAGTGGTTACAGCTAGAATGAGATGCAATTTGCTTGCAGAAATGATATAATTAACCCAGTTTGAACAATTGGCTGTAATTGGAAAATAGAAAAAATGGAACCGTAACTAGTACTACTATATATATGCTGTCTAATTTGGTACACAAGTATCACTCTTTAAATTACTAATTTATTACTATGAAAATATAAATAAATAGTTGTATGAGGTGTTTGAAAAAGCATCGGGGATGCATCATTATTAACCAATTTCACAACTGTAGGTACCTGGATCGAGGTGTTCACAGCCACGAGGACGGCGTTGCTGCTAATGGCTACAGAGATGGACGTGCAATGGGTGGGGGACAAGACTCGTTGAGGCACGACTTCTCCCCTGTCTCAACGATGACGGCGACGACACTTAGGGTCTTCCTTCAGACGACGACAGCGGCAGCAAAGTTTGGTGGCAACGGCGACTTTGCAGGGCGAGGTTGGCGTCGGTGCACAAAACGGGGGAATAGGGTTTTGGGTGTGGTGTCGAATATCACCGAAATGGAATGAAGGAGGTCTCGATGCAAGGTGGTGCTCCTACGACGGACGGCATCAACGGCGACAACAAAGAGGCGAGGGTGCTCGATCGGATGGAGGCAGCATGGGTGCAAGGTGGGTGTTAGGGTTGGCTCTAACCTATTGATTGACTATACATATACGCAATAAAGAGTAGGAAAATTAAATACCAAAAAACAAAGAGTAGGAAAACGAGACTGAGGAACATTTTTTCAATTCTAACTTAACTTAAGGATTTTCGTCAGATCTGACGCAAATCTATTTGTCATAAAACAGTGCATTTTGGGTTCCGAAGTTTCTATCGGATTATCCAACGGAAATTCTCTCGCCATACAAATTCTATTTCCCACCAATGCTTTCGTCGGATTTTTCGTGGGATAATCCAATCCGACGGAAAACTAGTCTACAAAATCTAGTTTGACTTGGTCTGATGGAGAATCCGACGGTTTCCCGATAGTTTCTTGTAGTTGAAGTGGGGATTAGAGTTTGTGATCTCAAAATTAAAAATGGATAATGGTGAAATAATGAAAAATAATTAAGGTTAAAAGAGGAAAAATTTCATTAAAGATCTTGTGTCCACCTTACCAAAACCTGTGTCCATGAGTGCCTTTCATAAAAGAATGGATACAAAAATCACAAAAAGTGTGCTGAAGACACTGTATCCATTGTCCATATCCATGCCACCAAACACCTTTTAGTCAATCAATGTCTATGTCTCTGTGTGTTGTCCTCCAAAAATAAACAAGGCCTTAACGTTGTTTATGTTCATGTTTATATTGTTAATATGTAAACTAGGAAATTCAACTTGTTATTATTGTTGGTTGTTTTGTATTTAATTTAGTAGTATATTTAGGTTTATCTCAGTAGTGTATTTTGGTTCTATTTACTTATTCATTCTAGTTAGATATATTCAGAAGAAGAAAAAGAAGATATTATATTTCTGCTCTATTTACTGATATATATTTTGGTTATATTTACTTATGTATTTTGATTAAATATACTAAGACAGAGGGGCTACTGATGTGTCTATCTAGGGATGAAACAATTTTTTAAATAAATAAAATAAAATCGATATTTACCAAAATATACATTTCTGGACATATTTACCAAAATATTTTATATTAGCAGTACTGGTCCAGACCGGTATTGAGTTATTTTCAATACCGGTATTGGACCAATTTTTTTTTTCAAATAAAATACATCAGTACCGGTCCATGATTACTTTTAATAACATTTTTAATGACTTTTTAAAACAATAATGATTACTTTCCCAATATCACTATCTTTCTCTTTTAAAAAAAATTAATAACGTTTTAAAACAATAATCATTACTTTTTAATAAGGATTTAAAACAATTAATGACGTTTTTTTTAACATAGTTAATTACTTTTCCAATACCACTTTTTTCTCTTTTAAAAGTATTAACTAATTAATAGTAACACTTTCAAAAGAGAAAGATAGTGTGTACTAGGAAAGCAATTAATTATTAAATGAACAAATTAATTTTTGAAATTATTACTATTGAAAGTATTAGGAAAGCAATTAACTAATTAATTATTAAATTCAAATTTCGTAAAACAATTTAATTGATTAAATTCAAATTTCGTAAAAAAAAATTGATTATACATGCAATATTATTATTACTACTATCATTATATACCATAGTTATCAAAACCGAACCGTCAATCGACTCGGTGAGAGTACAAAGTCACTGGGTAACAGGTTCGACCGTTGGGTGGCTAATTAAACCGTTAGCCCGTTCACTATTAAATAATATAATTAACTTTAATGTTACACAAATTTACATGTGTCCTGGTGGACAGAGGGCGCTGTCTTAAGTCATGGAAGGTCGGTTCTATCCCCCTCTTGATCAATTTTTGGAGAAAATCCAAATTTTCAGCGCTACTCTATGGTGAACTTGTGGAGACAGGAGCACCGTAGACTTGCCCAATTGTGACCCGTTCGGTTCGGTTTCATCGGTTCACATCGGTTCTGGTCGGTTTTACCTAGTTTGACCGGTTCTTATCGGTTTAATAGCAGAAACGATCCTAATGTTGGACCGGATCGGTATGGTGTCTGGTTCACGGGTTTTGGGTCGAACCGACCGGTCCGGTCCGATTTTGATAACTATGTTATATACAATGAACATATAAAAGGCAATATAATACATGATAGTAATAATTAATTATAACAACATAAATATCAAACAGAAAAGGAATTCAATTAAAAAAATATATGCTTGATAAATTGATGATATGTATACGTTTAATATGTACATGTAATGCCTAATACAGTAATAAATAATAATTAAAATGATATATTAATATCTATCATAGAAAGAATGATCAATTATAATAAATGACTAAACATAAAAAAAATCATAATACCTAATTTTCACAAAAATATACGGACGCGTGAGAAAAATTAAAAGAACAAAAAATTATAATACATGATATTATTATATTTTGAAAGTATTTTAATTTATTACCTAAATTATTACTATTAATTAAATCAATATATTTATTATTAAATGAAAAAATAAAAAAATAATTTTTGAATCAGTACCGGTAACCCCTAAAACATATATAATTCATCGTATTGTTTGGTATATTAGAATAGAATATCTACTTTTGTTATCGTACTATTTATCCTAAAAGATTAAACTAAAAAAATAGTGTACAAAAATAATTATATAGTTGATGTGTTCTTCACACAAAAGTTTTTTTTTCTATTTGCTTGTATTACCGTTCTTACATGAATTAGATCACAGTGATGAAGAATAGAGATGAATCCTAGTTCTTGTAAGTTGTAACAGCCAAAAAAATAAGATAAAAAGAGGAAGAAAAAATAAAGATTTAAAGGAAAGTATGAGAGAGAAAGTAAAATTGTATTGTGTGAGTTATTGCATCAATATACAATACAAAAAGAGTGGCACTTATACACAGTTACGTACTCACCAATACAAGAATACAATCCAAGATACAAGTCTAATATAAGTACAAGAATACTATTTCTGATTTACTAAGTCCCTAATGAAGTGTAAATCAGTCTCCAAATGTTTGGTTTTGCCATGCATTACAGGGTCGATAGATAGATGACAACTACTAAAGTTGTCACAGTAAATGGTTGGAGAGTAATGTTGTAGAATTCACAGCTCTTTCAACAACAAATGAATAACTATAACTTCTGTTTGTGTTGTTGCAATAGCCCAATATTCTGCCCTTTGGAAGATCTGCTAACTTTGGTTTGTTTAGTGCATTTCTAAGCTATTAGATTTGCCCCCATGTAGACACAGTACCCAGAAATGTGCCATTTTGATGAGACTCCCGCTCGAGGTGTCGCAACGAGGTTAATCCGAGATTCGCTTATCTATTGAAAACAAGTCTTAATATCGTTGTTGGGGAATCCGAATAGATTATGTTGTGAGGAAGGACGAGGCTCGTCAAAAGATGAGTTGTCACAAGAGTTTGCAACCAGTTCAAAAATACCGAGTATGGGACTTGGGTCGTTCTCCCAACGAGTTAACGCAAGGGACGATTTTGGTTGTGAGAAAAACAGGGGTTGCAATTGTGCGTGAGTGAATGGAAATTAAAAGAGAGATATAGAGAGAAACTGATAAAGAAAGGTGATATGCCATAGATCAAGATATCATGTGTGCCCATGAACACCACTAATCCCAATTATAGATGGTTATCACGTAATCCGCAGAGCCACACTCTACCAAACGGTAAAGTGGGTAGATCAACACTATTCCATAAGTCCCAAGCTTCTCATACTCTAATGCAACGGTCCTAGGTCTTTGGAACATGGATAAATCCTCCATGTTCACCTCATTAAGGACTCACTCTTACTAGCGAAAGCCTGACGTCTCGGTATCAACCCAAGGATTAACCCATCTTTTCCTTAGGGATTAGTGGCTAGGTTTATCCACATCTCAATCCATGACCATAGCACAAGATCACTACTCCATAATTAAAGTAAACAAAACATCAAACACTTGGTAGGCAAGAAATAAAGACATGGTAGCAAATATGGAAAATAAACTAACAATAGAACCAATAGAGCAAATCAACAACCAAGAGCAAGAGAATCATAAAAGAGCATGAACCTAAACTAGAAATTGTAATATGTAAAGGAAAGCAAAATAGAAGTAGAAACTAGAATTGCATTAATTAAAGAGAACAAATATCCACAAAACAAGTAGTAAAAGAAGAGTTTGGTTGGTAATGGGTTCCTAGAGGTGAAGAACAAAGAAGAGAAAACTAGAGAAAATGAGAGAGATGGAGAACTCTCCCAAAAATCCCCTAAAACTACACTAAGGCTAAAATTGATGAAAGTGAGAGAATCCTTGTTGTGCTTCAGCTGTTCCTCCCCCATATAGGTCGAATTGGGCTTGAGAAATGGATGGGCCTTGGACTGAAAAAGTGAAATCCCCAAAATAACCTTCATTTTAGTGAGTTCTATCGCCCACCGTGCGGGCGCGCGATGTCCTTGTCTTGGAGGTTACGAAACAGGGTGGCGTGGATGCACCATCTGGGTCACGCGGGCGCGCCGCCAACGGAAACTTCCCCATTAAGGAAAGGAGGGCGCGGGTGCGCCATCTTAAGGGCGCAGGCGCGCGGTCAACGCTGGCGCGGGGTCAACGCTGGCTTGGGCTATTTTTGGCTTTTTGTCCATTATCCTTGCTTCTCTTGTTCTTCTTAGCTTCCCTTGGGCTCTTCCTCTACACTTTGGGCCTGAAATTCACTAGCACACACATCAAGGCACCAAGTGGGAGAAGATTCAAACAATTTACATACATGGAAGCTATTTTAACAAATTAATCAATTAAGAACACAATTATGCAAGAGATGGAAAACCTTGGTCAATCACTAGCAAATATGTGGAAAAAGCGTTGATGAGAATATCCTTTTAAGCATGAAATTATCATCAAAAACCTCCTCATCAAACACCCCACACTTAAAATTGAGCATGTCCTCATGCTCTAGTGCTTATGACCAAGGGGAAAATCACAAAGAATTTACTCAAACCCATCAATGAGATCAAAGTGGAGGAACTACACAACATTGTTATGGATGAAGCAATATTAAAACTAAATTTATCTAACTAAGCACCAAAAGAGATGGATAAAAGCATGTCAGCAGATGCTACCCCCCAAAGCAATTAAGTTCAAAGAAGATTAAGCTTACTTGCATCATAAGAAATATTCTAAATCGTGGAATCAAGTCTAGAACCCTTACTAGTCGTGTATGCACTCTGCTCACTCAAGTGTATATGGTTGAAGACGCTCGACTCCTTTCTACTCATGCTCTTCGCAGATTAATCTTCTATTAACCAATGAACATCAAGTGTATGTATACATGCATCATCATGAGGGCTTCTTAGGGTTGTAACGTGGCCAAGGTGAAGGTAGGATTTAAGTTTTGGCTAAGTGAGATCTTAAGATGGATCTTTGCTTAATGGAGGACACCTAGCACTCTTTAGTTTCTTCACTCGACCAACGTTTCCCGAAAACTCACATTTTCGAAGATCATGCAATGCATTTGTAAATGGATTAGGATGTATATATTTGCTTATTTGGTAGCTTAAGATTCTTGCTACTTTTGGGTGACAAGGAATTTATTACCTTCCTTTTATTCTTTCTTTTCTTTTTCTGTTTTTTCTTCTTTTGTTTTTCTTTCATTTTTCTTTTCTTTTTCCTTTTCTTCATTTCCTTTCCTGTCACCCGTTTTTCATTACTAGCTTGTGCAAATACATACACCTAATTAATTGTTTC
>JASCZI010030386.1:64615-81475 GCA_036250425.1 Stylosanthes scabra | reverse complement strand
ATATATATATATATATATATATATATATATATATATATATATATATATATATATATATATATATATAAAGTTAAATAAGATATTTTTTCTACTATTTTTCTAGTATTACTTGTTATGAATCGGAGGCTACCATGCACATGCATAGTCAATGTCATGTAGTTATTTTTGGGTTCGTAAATGAAAACAAATAAAAATGGTGAATTCACTATTCTTTCATGATTGCTCATCGTATTTAATTAATTTTTTATTTCTGGGATTTTATTTGTGACATTATTTCTGGGAAAAATTGAAAAATTAGAAACGGGAATCATACAAAGCAATCATAAATTTTTTTTAAAAAAATTATCTTTATTCTGTACGGCCCAAAATTTTTATATTCATGTACTTATATATGGAAAAAAAACCTTGATATATTTTTCTTACATACTAAATGGGCAACACGACCAGCCCAACAAGGCCCAATAAAAGCAACAAAAAAAGAAAAAAAAAACTTATTTATATGTGAATAAATAATTAAGTAAGATAATTAATAACAAAAAAAATAATTAAGATAATTACACAATGATGAAGAGACTTGTAATAAAGATTCATCACTTATCATTCATCAACAGAAAAGTCTGGTTCATCTGGCTTCTGCAAAGAGCTTACTTCTTCAGAATCTGCAACTGAATTTACATTCATACCCTTCCTATTGCTCCTTGTCACCATTGTAGCAGCATGTGTTTCAGCCTCATTTTCTTCCTCTCTTGCCCTCAATTCAGCAGCTTCTTTTCTCTTCTTGAACCTTCTCCATGCAGCTTGTATGAAGCATGCAGCCCAAGTTCTCCATTGGTGTGAGTGAAACCTGAACTTGTGCCTAAGTTGCTTGCTATGCAATCTTCTAAATTGTGATGCAACAAATTTCAAATCCTCTGCCATGAGTGCAAATGCTTCTACTTCTGATATGGCCTTAACTGTTCTTGTGGAACAAGGAAGTATTATCACACTTGGTTTTGGATCTAAGGCCCATGTTAGGAGTTCTTCGCCGCAGAAATCGCCGGGGCCGATCCGGCACGAGTTGAAGAATCCGGTCCGGCCACCATTGGTTGTGTAGGAATCAAGATTTCCTCTGATTATGAAGAGCATCTCGTTCACCGGATCGCCCTCGCGGACAAGATATGTGCTCTCTGTGCACAATGCAGGCTTTAGCCTTTCACATATTGCATCTAGCATCCTCTCATCCATTTGATCAAACAATGGAACCTGTTTTCATAATCATGATTCAATGGATCAAGAAGTGTTTAGATCTTTCATTGTTCTAAGAGGAACAAAGAGATTTCTTGCATGAAAAGTTAACATCAGATGTTCAACATAATTTGATTGTGCTAAAAACTATGTTCTCTAGACCAAAATCCTTCTTAGTAGTTTTGTCTATGGATTGAGGACTATCTTTCAAGCAATTAGATATAAAATTGTAAGGAACTTACTCGTCGAACTAGCTCGATACAAAGGTGGCGCTTGATATCTCTTCGAAGATCCAACGGAAGATCTTTGAGAAGGGCTTCTTCATCTACTCCTCGAGTCGCCAGCCATTTATATTGATCATATTTTCGGATGGACTGCCTTAGTTCTTGAGGAAGCTGTCTGTGATGCATCCATTGTTCTGTATCAGTTCTTTTGACCCTCCACTCTTCTAACCTCACAGTTGTTGATTGAAGGAATGTCTGCCAAAATTTCAATTATATTATTATTAGTACAAATCAATAGAAAAATTGTTAATTTAGAGTGGTGATTGGGGTAGTAATTTAATGAATTAAATTTTTATACTCAGAAAAAGAAATCCTAACTGCTATATTAGTTACCTGCATATTACCAATGAGTAATGCAAAAAGAACCAATCCAAAGGTTGCAACCAGAATGGCAAACATTATTTCTCCAATAAAAGTGCTTGTGATTAGGCTTTGCCCCAAAGAACTGCACCCAACAATAAATGCAATTAGCACTTAAGTGACAGAAAAGATTTTAGTCATCAATGTAACTGAATATGATATAATACATATTAAAGAATCATAATGCTGAATGTGGAAATTTGATGATACCTTACCTCAAATTCCTGAGACCCCACCAAAGACAATAGAAGTACTTCTTAAAGAATGGTGAGGTTGTAACTTTTGATGTGACTGCATCACCATATATGCCAAAGGGATAAAAGTTAGCATCTGGAGAACATAACTTTGTGATATTACTTCCTTGAAACCATGCCTTCCTATCTGGATCTTTAACAATGTTGCAGTCAAAGAAACTATGTTCACAATGTGAATTTTTCTCATCACAGACTCTCCTCCAGCATGCTTCTTGTCTCTCAATTGATAGAAGGTACCAGCAAGCTCCAAAAAACTTCAACCAGAAAAAAGGAAAACATTAGTAAACTTTGAACTTTGAATGTTAACTTCGTATATAGTTAGTTTCCCAAAAATGCGTACATTATAGTGAAGTTTGAATGTTAGCATTCATTCAAGGATACTACTTAGTACTTACATGGCTAGCTAGCATGTAAAGCATGAGATTATAAGCAGCACCAGCCCATGCTGTCTCTGTCACAACCCCTGTAGCCTTTACAATTTGGGATGAAAGTGGAAAAATCAGGAACAGCCTTGGTATATATTGAAAAATGATGATGAACCGAAGGACGTTTTTCGTGTTCGCCATGGTTGAGCCCCCAAGACTGGGGATCACAATCCATATCAGCACCTGAAATAGCCCCATAACAAAAGGGCATGCTCAGCTTTTTATAGGGATTTAGTGAGAAACCAGAAATGAGAAAATGGATATCTTCAGTGACTTACTTGAGGAAGGGGCAAGGCGGCAACAAAGTCTAGCCCGAAACCTTTGAAGAAGTACCTAGCTGCTATCTTTGCAGGGTCTATAACAAGCTCTCCTCGGCCGAAAACACGGGAAGAAGGCGCGACATAAGCCGTTCGATACCTCACGATGATCTGAATCATGTAGAATGCATCTGCTATTGATCTGATAAGAGTGAGGATCACTTCAAGTGTTGTTCCAATACCAATGCAGACTTCATGTTGAACTAGTGGCAAGTAAAAGAATAGAGGATCCACAAACAAAGAAACTAAACATGCTACCAAGAAAATCTTGTTCCATCTGTGAATGGTTTGCCCTCTAGGGTCTAAGATTCTTCTTCTTACTCTTTCATAGTCCTCTGAGAACACTCTTGATAACACTCTGGCTTTCAAGAACTTCTTTGCTTTCCTTGCTTCTCTGTTGTTGAGATCTTTGTTGGAATTAGGTAGCTTGATTCCATTGTCACCATTAGCTCTTGAGATTTTGGGTAGCTCACCATCATCTTGAAATCTGAAATTTGAAGAAACTTTGGAGTTGAAAATCAATATGTTCAGTTCATGTTGGAAGCATGCTTTTGGAGTTGAAATTAAGAAGAAGAGACACACCTCACAGATCTTGTTTTCTCAAACACCATATTCATTTTGAAGAGACAACTTCTCTCAATCAAAGCTTCAATCCTGGAGAGGAATGAAGCAAGGGATTAAATTAAACAATAGTAGATAGATATCAAAAGCTAAAAATCACATAAATATTCATCTTTTTTTTTTTTCAAATCAAAATTGAGTAAGTACCAAAAAAATGGAAGTATAGAAAGCTTTTTAGTTTCTTGCAGGCATTAAAACAAACATGAAAGGTGCACCAAAACTTGTTCCAAGTTCCAAGTTCCAACCTCAAAATCAATGCATGCAAACAAGAAAAAAAACACTCCTTGTTCTTTATGATAAGTAGATATCTGTTACAATGTTACTGTCATCTTATAATCATATATAATTCTAAACAGTTATTGGTTAAGGAGAGAATTTTGAGATTATAGACGGCAACAGAACATGGAAATGCAAATACAAGTACATAAATAACAAGACAAATGAGTGATGATTAAAATGGAGCAATAATAAATTAAATTAAAATTTAAATTAAATAATTGTGAGTTTGACTTTGATGTGGTGTGCATGAGAAGCGTGTCAAATAATAATAAGAGCCAGAAAAAGCTGGCCTTAGGAAGGGCCATCACATAGGTTGTGTCCTAATTACAACTATATTATAAGCTGGCTGGACCCAGAGAATCATACACCATGGTCTCCTTTTAAGTAAACGCAGGATCCCAAAAAGGGCCGACGAACTTAATGCAGGTTTCAAACTAGCGACGCAAGCGAGCCGACCTAGGTCAAACTCAAGTTGAGTTCACGAAAATTAAGCTAAGCCGTGACTTACTAACAATCGAGATTCAAGCTCGACTCACTAAAAGATCACAAGCTAACTTAAGTTCACGAGCTTGGTCAAATAATACGAACATAATATAATATGTAATTTTATATGAATAAACTATAAGGATGTAATATATATATAAGGGAAAGTCTTCGGCGAAGACATCAATGTGTCTTCTAGTGAAGATATTCAATCTTAACCATTGATTTGTGCTATTAAAATTTGATGTATAATTAAGGCTATCATTATGGGAGAGATAAATTTATAAATATGACAATATTCTCACTAGAAGACACTTAAATGTCTTCATAGTAGAATTTTCCTATATATAAAACCTTTATATAATATAAGTGATATTCTGATAAATAATAATGTGTATTAATAATTTAATAAATAAATAAATATTTATTATTATATACATAAATTTTTTCGAATCAACTTATTACGAGTTAATGAGCTGAGTTTATCCAAAATTCAAGCTAAGTTCATTTAGTTTTTGAGTTTATTGGGCTATTAATGAGTTGAGCTCAAGCTAAACTGACTTGATTCACTTCTAACCCTATTTTTAATCTTTCAAGTAACTAATCTATGCGATTCTTAACACATCAACAAATCATCATTTATAGAATTTGCTTAAATTAGTTAGTCGAAGGGTTAATGATTGATCGGCGATTTTCGAATCGCGAAGATCACATAATCTTTATAAAATTCTTTTAGACTATACTCTTTCGTTTTCTTTCATCATCATAACATGTTACATATCATCATCATTATCCCAATATCATATCTTATGTTATACGTGTGAATGACCCTAAAAGGATTTGAATGGTAGGTCAACACAATTTGCTAATAGAAACGTATCCTTTTCATTTGTGTATGACTGCCAGTTTTGAAGCACTTACTAGATTTAGATAATACTATTGTATTTTATTCATTGTTGGAATCATTGTGTAGCAATTGTTTATAAACCATGTGGGCATACATAAACATGTTAAAAGGAGATTAAAATAGCTTGACAATAATCCTAAAAGGTAAAAGCAATGTCTTTCAACCAAAAGTTTTGTAGGATAAAGTCAAAAGATATTAGACTTGAGAGGTTCCTAACTCTATTAAAAGCAAAAAAAAAAAAGGGTATTTATATTCAACACTTAAAAAAATAGTAGTAGAAATTAACAATAGAATGTTGTGTGGGTAGTTGATAGCACTCTAGCAAGCTCTTTTCCGACAATTTTGACTTAGATTATCTAAACAGAGAGGTCAAAGGTTGTATTAATGTTAATCCAATATTAACATATCACGCGACATTAATTAGATATGTCATTAAATAATTGATAGAATGATTAATTTTACTCGTAATTATATATTTTAAGACTAATTTGAAGTATATGATTTTTGAAGGACCAAATTAATTCTCTCATCATATTTTTAAACTATTTTAACTATTAATAAAAAAGAAAAACACAACCTTTACTATTACTTCTATGAGAAAAGAACATACTCCATTCTCTACCCTTATTATTATTTGCATTGTTAACGTTTATAGGAATCGTTTCAAGTATATCATAGTTTATGTTAATCTAATGATTTTAACTGTTGATTTCGATGAGAAAAGTAATTTAAATATTAAAAACAATTAAAATTAATGATTAAAATCACTCAATTATCATAAATTATGAGATACCTAAAACGCTTTCATACGGAAAAATAAAGATAGTGAGTGTGACTGATAGTTCAGCTACTTTGCATATTAAAATAAGCATGTTTGTTTGGAGAGCCATATAAAAGATTAAATAGAAAAAGAAAGCTTAGACGAAAATAATGATGCTGAATGGATAGAATACAAGGTCAGAATTGGAGTGGAATATTATCTTTCTCTTATTTAAATATATATAGACTATGGTTTTGCTATTCTATTCTATATGAATCCGTCGTACATTAAGTTATTATTATTTTAAAAAAATGTCATACATATGTGTCGGAATTTTGAATTATATTTCGGCATTTCCACATTCTCTTTATTTAATTTGTTAATAAGTAAACTACGATGGAAACTAACGGCATGTCGTTGTCGTTTTGTATATAAAATATTTTGAAGATTAAGTTATATATATTCGTTTTATTGTTTTAAGTTATTAGTAATTTAGTATTTAACAATTAAGTAACTTCATGTACATGTTATACAAGAGATTTAATTACACTATTACTCTTATTGTTTAATTATAAAAATGCGTATAAATAATTTCCATTATAAAGCCTTGAGATTCAAATTCAATTATTGAATCAATGCAAAATTATATTTTTACAAATTTATTTATTAAATAATATGAAGTGTAGAAATATGGAAAAGGGTTGTTGTACAGAGTGTATCTAATCCATGCACGTGTTTTGTGACCCACACACACGTTTGCATCAAATAGTAGAATTTCAACATATTCATTTATTTCAGTTCAAGTTTAGTACCTTAGAAATCATAATTGTGTATCTAAAATAGGACTTTGATGATGATTTAAGACTAAATTATATGAGAATCAGATTATCTTTATTTATCTGTTTGTTTATTTTTTGAGTTGACTTTTAAGAGAATATTTTAATTCGAAGGACATGCTGAATATTTTATAATCAATTTTATTTTATAGTATAAAAATGGATACAAAATAATGAAAATATGCATTTTAAAAAGAGTACTAATAGCTGTACATTTTGTTATCGTAAAAGTTTTTTATTTTTTCTCTCATTTTTTTAATCACTTTCAATACAAAAATAAAAGAATATAAAAGTAATACATATAATATTCTTCTGCAAACAACAAACTGAAAAATCACAATTCAAGATTTGAATATTAGGATTCAACAATGTTTAACTATCTTAGATTGATTTAGTGATCAGCTCGCTAGTTCGTTTAGCTCGTTTAAACAGTGGCAATTTATTAACCAAAGACAAAACCTTAAATAGGGTTCAAATTCGCTGCGAATTAATCAATCATCGGCCTATAAGGATGAAGGATACTAGGGAACCAAAAAAAAAATCTCTAGCCAGAAATCATTTAGCTACACAACATGTCATCCGTGGCAAAGGTCTACAGTAATTTACACATCAAAGTAAAATGGCTATTGCAAGTTTTGTTGGTTTAAGAATGAGGGTAGACATAATCATCATCGTACTTCGTACTACATACTATCCATCTCATTAAATGATATGTGATCCTTGAGTACAATGATAGCTATGTTCAAGAGATATTAATTTTCACCAAGAATTGTAGGAATGATCTTTTTATATTTGACAAGCTCATAAGCACAAAACTGCAGGACATGCAAGGCATCTAATCCTACCTTGCCCCCTTCAACCAAATTAAAAAAGAAAGAAAGAAAAATAATTTAACAGCACATCTTGTGACTTTTGTGCTAAAATTGGAACTCACAATCTATTCCTGAGAATCAGAAGCAGCTTCTTTCAGACATGACCTCATAATCTTTGCAAGCTTTGCGCAAGCGTCGAGGCAAAGCTGCATTCCCTGCATGCAAGAAACTAGAATGTCATCGATAGTTCGTTTCATTGCAATTAATAGTTGTGTTAATATAAGAGTTTCAATTACTGGAGCCTAAACAAAATAGCAATGAATCAATCCTCAGAACAGGAAACCTTGGTATTTGCTAAATGTTGTTGTTCAAAGCAATAACATAAATAGGCATACCTCGTTTATCTTTGGGGTGGACCATTCCCCAGTAACTGTTAGTTGAGTAATTTCATAGCGAGAAGGCATGCATGTAATCATCAAGCTTCCATCTTGAGAGTTTTCCTCCTCAAAAACAGGATCAATGACAAGATTCTTACTGAGACACGACTGCAACAATGAAAAAATTGAGAATGTCTCAGCAGAAAACAAAAAATGTTAGAGGAACAATCACTGGACTCATAAGTCATAACAGCTAAAAGGTCACTAGCCTTCCTCACAATGATCTCATTTTTCATTATGTTTTATGCTTAAAGCCAATCTTCCAACACAAAAACGACACGTTAAGCATTTTACACATGCAATTATCCCATGGAATTGATATTCCCATAAAAGAATTGGAACAAATAAAGAAAAGGAATTACTTGAAAGTAGTTTTTGTTGGCTTCAGAAAACTAAATGCACATACAAAGCTAGAAACACATGATTTTGGGGCTAACCAAAACTAATGAGATTGCAGAAGATCAAGTTCCAGAGTAAATCAAAATTACAAGACAGTTTATAATAGCACAGCTTTACCACCAAAGAAGCAAGTATAAATGCATTCAGAAGACTGCAAATGTGAGCAAGATTCATACCACAGAAACTGATGCAACGAGGTCGTACATCATTATTCCAGCATCAGCCAGGGCAAGGCTAGCACATGATATGACAACTGGGAGATCACCTTCATAAATCATAATAATATTGATGATTCAAAACTGGCAAACAGAACATATTTCGTACAAACATCTCACTTAAATTACATCTTAACAGGTTCAAATTTCAAAATAGGATCTTTGATCATAAGTTCTTAAACATACAAATCAAAGAAATATGCATGTGAAGAGATGAATCCCAAAAGAACTAGAACCGGAGTACAATAATAGATTGTGCCAGTAACTAATTAAATACTAACATTTTGTGTCCACAAGTAACTGGTAAATTGTATAAAACACAAGAAATGGGCACCATATGCACACAGCAGACTTAATTGAACAATACTTGCACTATATTAATCACTATGGAAGATAGTACAATAGGCACATCCCATCAATTCCTATATCTACTTGAGCAATTAAGGGCTCATAGACCATCTGATTAAAACAACATTTTTTTCCCCTGCACAAGTCATAAGGTGTCACCACACTCAAAAGTGTGATGCTAAGCTAATCTTTCTGAGGCATTTGATATATTTTGGCCACTGGTAGTGAAACTTAAACCTCGGTTCTAAAGTGATGTTCACTGACATTGAGCTTAGGTTGCCAACTAAGCTACACCTCGGGTTTAACTAAAGGAAACTAAGAGAACAAAATTCAGATGAAACACTCAATCAATGACAGCAAAAACAGGGAAAAACTGAAAGAACAGTTAACATAACTTCATTTTTATATTGAATTTAGGTAACTTATATGTAGAAAATCTTCATCCTCATTTTCTAACCATTGAATACAGCATCTCTGATCAAGTAAACAGAAATACATTATGAAATGAAAAACTTACTGCCGCCAGATTCCAGCACCAATGCAAAAACATCCACAGTTGTCTTGGGGAAAGATTCCAATATTATTGCACCCTCCAAAGCTTTATGAAGCATTGCAGTGTACTCTTTGTGGTCTGAACCCTAACTTTGTGAGATTTAAGATATTAAATGCTTAATAGCAATTATATGACACTAAGGGAAAAAATGAATGAAAGAAATCCTTATCATTTTTTTTAAATACCTGTCCACGAACCGGACTTGCAAATGTTGTATAGCTAACATTGCAATTTAATCGCCCTATATCACTGTACATCATTGCCTTCTTACTCTCCCTGGGCCCGAATCTGAAGAGCAAAATGCAAATAATAAATCCATGTTATGCAGAGGAACAAATGAGAGCTGTGGAAAAACACACCACTGCCAGCTGATTTATAAATTAACACAAACCAATTAAGAGAATTACTCACAGATTAACACAAACCAGTTAAGAGAATTACTCACACAGATACAATGACCTTGGTATTTCCAAACTCTGCATAGGCTGATCCCGATGCAGCATTCACAGCACCAGTCCGGAAAACTGCAAGTCACCAAACATTGATATATCAACAATAATAACAACAACACAGCAAAGCATTTCCCAATTAGGTGGAATCAACTACATTAATCAGTTGACGCCCTCGCATCCAACCATTAACAATGCCTCAAATGAGATATTACAAAGCAAGCAACAGATTCTGAAGAAAACATACAATATTAACTAGTATTCATATTCTGTAAACTTCAACATTCGAATTTCCACAAACTCAGAAGTCTACAATCTACATTGGCATTTACAAATTGTTTCTACTTCATTACTAGCACACACCATTCTCTATGATGATGCAATGTTAACCTTAACCATACTATGATCAGCACTTCAATGATTCAACATAACACACAATACAATACACCTTAAATTTGTCAAAAAAAAAAAAGACCCTAATGCACATACTTAGAATTCAGCATGCATCCATTATAAAAAATAAATAAATAAATAAAAGACATTTTTAGTTATACCTAATGAAGAAAAAAAATATTATTACCAAAACATGATCTCATAAACAACGATTAAAAATAAAGATATAGAATTGAATTTGAATGTATGGGAATAGAAATGGAAGGTGAGAGAGGTTACAAGCAGGTCTGCATTGGTGGAAGCCGCGGCCATCGGGTCGGACCCAGTCTTGTTGGAAAAGGGAAGCTTTGTTCTTGTGAGTGGTCGGAGACGGCGAGTACGTCGCCGGAGCAGTTCCGCCTGTGCCGGTCATCGAAACGGCGGTGAGGAGTGCAGTGAAAAGTGAGAAGACAGAAACACGGAAACACGCACACGAACTGTTTGTTGTTTTGTTCTTCACTTCTATGATGTTAACTCTTCTTTCTCTCACTCGCACTTGTCAAAGCTTTCTCTCTCTTATATGAGGTTTACGAAACGCTGCGTTTGGAGTGTGAGTGTGTCTGCGCGCGCAAATATTCTAGATGGGCTTTTTTGGCGAATTAAATGGGCTTTAGCCTCCCTCACTTCAAAATTATGTAGGCTCAGACCATTAGCTACTTCTTTTTTAAAAATAGTTTAATTAAGTTCAGCTAACCAACATAAACGAGGTTCCAAGACAAATCCAGAGAAAAAGGAATAAAGGAACAAACCTGGCCAAACCATCAAAGGCAGAAATAGAGAGAGCAAGTACCAATGGAGGATACAGGTTGATGGTTGAAGTTGATTCGGTGGCTGTAGTGCAGAGGATCACAAACAGCAAAAATCTGGGAGTTCATCCAAATGGTCAAATAAGGAAGATTAATGAGCTCAAGGGTAGAAATTGGGATATAGCTTTTGAGCAGATTTACAGGGAGGGTAACAATTGTGCTGATTACTTGGCCAAAAAAAGTCTAACCATAGATACTGATGATGAAATTGGGGCTGCATTACCCCATCTAGTTTGTATTTAGGGTCTTTTGTTTTGGGCTTTAGCCCGGTTCCTTTACCAAAAAAAAGTAAAGGGTATTTCAATACCAAAAAAAATAAAAAATAAAAGGCATTTCCACGTCTCCTAACACAAGTGATAACTAGTTTGTATTGCTTAAGTGTTTAGTTTCAAATTCAAACTTTAGGAACTTTGGGATGACATATATGCAGAAGAAAATGTGACCTTAAATTCGTAAGAGATTTGTCTATATCTGCTGGCCTTAGGATACTATTGATTAGGTGAAAAAATAGAAATTAGGATTTATTTTTTGTAAATATTTATAGGGAAAGCAATAGGTGTGCAAATTGTCTCGTGCGTTCACTAAAAATCTATCTCGCGCGTAAAAGTCTGAATCTTAGAATATAGTTTCACTTTTGAGATACACCTCCTAGTAAGATTATTAGCTTAATGGCTCTTGAAGAATAAGGGGCTTAGTTGCCTCGTTTAGTTTAGTTTATGTGTAATTGCTTCTTTGGATTTTGGCCCTGTTTTAATAAATAAAAATAATAATAATAAAGGGTATTGATTTTTATAAGAAATAAAATGCACAATTTTCATTTACATATATATAACAAACACTTGTGTACATATAGTAGCTCACTTATAGTGGCTTAAATTTCACACTATTACATATAAAGTTTAAAGAAAATAGAAAGTAATTAAGAAGAAATTAACAATAACAATTATGCAGTAGGATAAGAAGCTTGCATTGCAATGCCACACAAACCCTCTTTAGCTGCAACATCTCTTTGCATTCTAATGTAACCTTGTTCGCCCCAAGATTCACCCCATGAATTCTTAACCAACCAGTACTTCTTTCCGTCACCACTAACTCCATAACCAACAGCAGTGACACCATGATCCAAACTAGTACCACAAGATCCGGTGAAAACGCCACCCGAATAAAACTGGAAATCGAAGCTACTAGCATCAATGGCAACGGAAACTGGTTGATTGGCAACACTTTTGAGAAGTGCAGTTTCACTGTTGGCAGGGACATCTTCAAAGCCTCTGATGGCAGCTGCATGGTTTGATTCTGCTTTGGAATTGCATGTTCCATCAGATGCTGTGTATGGATAATTGGATTCTGTTGTGAGACCTTTGTTTTGGATTATGAATTTGAATGCATTATCCATTAGACCACCTTCACAACCTTGGTCAACACCTTTTGTGTCACAATCAACAAGCTCTTGTTCTGATAAGGAGATTAATTTGCCTGTTGTTAGTTTTGTGATTCCTTCTGTTGCTGCCACAGCAGAAAATGCCCAACAACATCCTACACATACATAAATCAATGTTAAATTGTTAATTAGATCAAGATTCAAAATTTACTATTTCATATTTTCATTAGTTCCTCATAAAGTTTTGCAATACTAAGCACTTTTCTATAAGAAAAAATCACTTTTAATATCAATGTATTTTGTGTATAGTGGCAATAAAATTTTTTTTAGGGTATTCTAGATTTAATAAGCTCAGGCTGATTTCTTATGTCTTTTCGAATGTCTTTTTTAGGAAATTTGACATGTTCACATTCATTTCTACGTAAGAAATAATTGTTAATACATTTATCAGCATTTATATTAAATTAACTAAAAAAATAGTGGTTTTATGGTTCTATTGTCATTGGAAATTTGTTATTACTTATAAATCAATAAATCATACAAAAATAATCAAAATTTGCATTTTCATCTAATTATAACTTTAAATATATGGTATGTCAATAATATATATAATGGACCAAAACTAAATTAATTAGGAGATTAATTTTGATGTACTGATAATGTAAAACATTTTACACAGTCCTACAATCAAATCTGCTCTTTTGATGACTAATCACATAATCAACGAAAAAGAAAATTGTCTTTGCAAATATGGCGTTACACGATTGAATGCACGATGTGTAAAACATCTTTACACTGACTGTACATGAAAATTAAATTCATTAATTAGTTACTAATAATGAGTATAATTAGTGATTTTCAAAAGAGAGTAAAAAAATGAAAGACATACCACATTGGCCTTGGTTCTTAATAGGTGTGACAGCACCCTTCTGTCTCCAATCAATTGAAGGTGGCACAACACTCACATTTTCATACCTAAATGTGGGTGCCCTAGTGATTGAGGAACACAAGTGACCCTTCAACTTATTCCTACCCTTAAACTCATCATTTGTGAGATCAGCAAATTGATTAATCCCAAGCTTGTAAGACTTGTTTCCATCACTATTGAATGCCTCAATGCGTTCAACATTTTCTTTGAATATTTGGAACCTTAATTCCTTTTCATTAAAATCCTCATAGAATCTTCCATGTTGAGACATCCATTGTTCATGTCTCTCACGTATTGATGATGAGGAATCTTCAAGAATCCGAGCATTGGATTCTAAAGACCAGATTCCAAAAAGAACAACCAAAGCCAATGTAATGCTTTGGAATATTTTGTTGGAATAATAATTAGCCATAATAATATATAATTGAATATATAACTAATTGATGTGTTGATTCTCAAGAACCAATGAGGTATTTATATACACACAAGTTCATGCAAATATTATCAATGTAACGTAGCTTAGAGGATTTCCTGAATAATACCGTAACGTATATTGTTATTCTATAAGCTTGATTTATTGATTAATATTATTATTACTATATAAAATAACAAATTAGTAGTTTTCAAAGTTGAACCTGCGTATAGGAATCTAACATTGTTAATTCAGGGAAAGGTATGCAGTATTTGCACTAATAATCTTACTCAAAATGCTGAGGCAAATTAATTAATTTCAACATAGTTAATAACTATATTATGGCCCTATATTGTTCCAGATAATTAGGAATAGAGTTTTTTTTTAATTTCATTTTATTTTGATACATTTTGATATTATATTATGACCAAAAGTTCATCAGTTCATCAGTCTATAGTAGCTAACTTTATAACATTTATAATTATAAGTAGGAAAATTCTACTATGAAGACATTTAATAAGGATTTTGTCATATTTAGAAATTTATCTCTCTCATAATGATAGCATTAATTACAAATCAAATTTTAATAACACAAATCAATAGTTAAAATTCTCTATCTTCACTAGAAGACATTTTAGTATCTTCATTATAGATCTTCCCTTATAAGTATGTTATGTGTATATAAAAATCGGCTAAGTGTTAAATAAATAAGACAAAAGTAAGGGGAAAAAATTAAAACAGCATTGGTGCCACTTAAAATTTTTCTTAAACAAATGTTTCTTAATGCATATCTAATCATTTGTTCGTCAAGACAATATTTTTTAAGAAATAAATTTATGTGTATCATTATATACATTTATACATACTATTTAATAATACAGAAAAATATAAACATTAATACAGAAAAATTTTTATTTTATATGCTAATGTTTACATTTTTTTGTATTGCAAAATGGTGTATACAGATATGTACAGTGGTACATATAATATTATCAATTTTTTAAATAATAAAATTTATTGTTTATTATTTTAAATAACATGAGGATAAGGTGGAAGTATATATGAGCTAATCTTATATTCTTTTGATGCAAATAAGGTATTTGTTGAGACAAAATAAGGATTATTGTCACATCTAAGTAACGTGGAAGAAGAGAACAACATGTATGTGAACGAAAAAACAATCTAACTCACAACGGAAAATGCACGTACCTAGGTTTCTCGTTCTCATACATGCAATTAGACACATCCAGATATTTGATATTCAATCAATTGATTAGTTAATAAACCAAAAATCAATTAGCATGTATTTGTTTTACACATTTTAACTTTTTATAGGAGTTAAGTGTTATCATGGTCCCTATGATTTTATTCGAAAATTAAAATCGTCTCTAATTTTTTTTTATTTATTTAAAATCGTCCCTAACATTTGTTTTATATTTTAAAATCGTCTTGCTGGATCGAAATTCTTTTTAACGATAAAATTGTCCTTTAAATTATATCACTTCCACCATCATTACTTCCCTGTTCGTGATAATCACCACCAACAATATAACAAATTTTCGAATAAGTATAAAAAAAAATTTTTTTTAAGTTGTGATTCAACAAAAGACTTTTATTCAATGGACAATTTTATCTTTAAAAAAATTTGGAATTAGAAGGATGATTTTAAAACAAAATTAAATATTAGGGATGATTTTGAAAACATAAAAGAAAGTACATAGCCCTTTCTATTTTGTATTTTAATTTTTAACAGATGAGAAATGCTCAATGACCAAAATAGTTGCTTTCTGTGTTATATTTGAATGTATAATACTGAACTTCAATTTTCATCAACAAAGTTCTATTAAGAAAGAAAAGAAGAGAAGAAGAAAGAGAAAGAAGTTATTAGTTTGGAAAAAGACAGTGACATATCAATTAGATTAGAATCCATAATGGCTGGAACTCCTTCATTTACAAATTTCATACAAAGTGATGAACAAACCTCAATTAGTTTGATTTAATAATTAATGACTATTACCCTTTATATAGTTGCAAATAATTTATTTCTATAATAAAAAAACCCTTCAGTATTAATCTGTATGTAATCTGATTCTTTTTTTCCAAACAAAGTAGAACCAGAATTTCCTATATCACCCTATGATTTTTTTTTTAACTGTACAAAGATACAAAACAAATTTCTGTGTTCATCTAGCAACACCTATGTGTTCTACCTTTATAATTTAAGTGAAAAAAAAAGGCAGTAACAACATATTCAGAATCAAGACATGCACAATAACTTGTAGTACAAGCAACAAAAGTTGTACCAATTATTTGTGTTCAGGAGAAATTGACATTTGTCATGCAGAACGATTCGAACCGCGGCTCGGTTAGGTCTACTATCTCCTCTTCTGAAACTGCATTAGCTTCTTTGTTTTTGTTCCCAATCCAGAATCTTTGATCAGTTTCTTGTTGCAATGAACTATTAGCTGGAGATTCATTAGGTGAAACTTGCATATGCTTTTCGGCTTCCACTGGTTCCTTTACATGTCAAGAAAGCGAAAAATGTTAACACTTTAAAAATATGAAACCTGTTATAATGGAAACACTGCAACTAACAACTGAAGACATCATAGTGAGTGTGTTCACCAGGAACAGGCTAGCTGGAATGTTTCGTCTCCGTCGCGATTTGTCCGGGGAGATACTGTTGAGAATTTGAACAACCTCGCTCATGGATGGACGAGTTTCCGGATCCAGCAACAAACACTCCTTTGCTAAGTATGCCATAATCTGCACCTCTTCTTCCGGGAAGTATCCTTCCAACCGTGGATCGACTAACTCCGATATTACTCGCCTACTATCCTGTAAGCGAGGCGCAGCCTAAAACAGAAGATCACATCAAGCTGTATTAGCACTTAGGCCATTTTTCTTAGTTGAATCTGATGACTAATATAGAAACAGA
>JASCZI010030386.1:43482-64605 GCA_036250425.1 Stylosanthes scabra | reverse complement strand
AGGAAATCAGGATAATGTTGTAAGGATTATCTTAGAATACCCATATAACAAGGCTTTCTTCTTTGCCCGAAGATTTATAGATTGGTTGCCGACCACTAATAAGCTCGAGAAGAACCACCCCGAAACTGAAAACATCCGATTCAAGAGAGGCTCGCCCAACAATGGCATACTCGGGTGCAAAATAGCCAAATGTTCCCTGCATTCTGGCTGGAGAATTCGAACAGCTCGGGTGATCATCCGCTCTCACATTCTTAGCCATACCAAGGTCAGTTATCTGCAAGTTGGTTATTTGAAAGATTATAAAGGTATGCTTATCATTGAAGTATAGACTTCAGTAGATTTGTTACGGTGTTCGGTAATTCTAGTTTAAAATCACCGGCATGCATATCATAAGCCAACTTTGAGTGATTCCTAGTTTGTTAAACCAAGCATACCTTTGCTTGGCAATTTTCATCAAGAAGAATGTTTGTTGATTTGACATCTCTATGAAGAATTTTCGGAGCAGCCGCTTCATGGAGATATTCCAAGCCTCTTGCAGCTCCTATTGCGATTGTGACACGTGTGTTCCAATCGAGATTTTTCGCAGACACTCCATCTAACCAGTCCCTCAAATTCCCATTAGACATGTACTCGAATACTAGTAGCCTCTGAAAATGTTTCCCTTTTAATTCTGAGCAGTATCCAAGCAAAGGCACCAAATGGCAATGATGAAGTCTAGATAATAGTTCAATCTGCACAAACAAAACCAAGTACTATAATTAAAAAAATAAGAAAGTTTGAAGTCTAAAGAAGACTGATAGTTGAGAAGTAAGTTATAACCTCTTTGAAAAATGCAGAGTCTGCTTCTGGCCCTCCTGGATCTTTTAGTCGCTTAACTGCAATGATACTACCATCTTTCAGACGACCACGGTATACATAACTACTTCCACCTAGTCCAATTAGGTTGGAACCTAAAAAGTTTTCGGTGGCATTTTCTAGTTCGGCAAAGGAAAATTGAATAATATTCCCATGAAAAGTTTCTCTCTGGATCCCAAACAAGAAAGAGGCTTTCTGAAAGCATCCTACATTAGAAGCAAAAACTAATTATGAACAGAAATAAAGGAAAATTAACTGTGAATACTCAGATGCAGTTGACTTCATGTAAAATTGCTTGTTAAAAGCGTCGAAATATTTAAAATATTTGACTAAATTGTCATCTAATGGTGGTAAAGTATCAACTTCACATAAAATTAACTGTATGTGAGTTTCCACCAAAATTAACATAAGCACTTTCGAGTTCACACATAAACAGTGAGTTAAGAACAAACTTACCTGTCATATTACTAACAGGAGAATCAAGAACAAATTTTGTTTCTGTCACTGAAGAAGTCACTGTCCTGTGACTAATTAAGTTGGCAGTGCTACCACTACCGCTACATGTTTCCTTATCCGGTGAGAATATCGGCGATTGAATAGGACATCTGTCCCTTCGGTAGACATAGCATAGGACCGATGTAAGAAACGCGATGGTCGTACACACAACACATATTAGTAGAATAGCTACAACAGTCTTGCTGGAGATGTGTTTCTTCGAACCTAGTGACAAGCTGTTACTTCCTGCAGAGTAACAAGACAATGATTTTGTATCAGGAGGTACTAGAAAAACTTTGTTTTGGATTTCCGATAGAGTAATATCCTAAAAACAAATCTTCGTATGTAAATATGCATTTAGATTCTGTGTAAGATAATAGCTGCTTAGAATTAGTCCATATGAATCAGCTTCAGGAAACAAAATGAACAAAACATTGGAGATGAACAATTCAGGAAAAGTGTGAAAGAGAGGAAAACCTACCCCAGCTACAGTTGCAGGCACTGAAGCAATTATGGTTGTGGCCATTTGCTGATGCTACTCCCATTTGGGGGAATCCATTGGGATTACATAAGCATGTCCAGATGGATGAAGTCTCTCCAGCATCTACATGGAAGGAAAAGCAGTTACCATATAATACAGAAAACTTTGATTGCTGTTCTCTCCAAAATCATATACGATTTCAGTTGAAAATTTTCCATTTGTTCTGACTTACAATACACATATATATGAGTTGAAATTTATTATAAAAGCTCTTTTATGACTGCACACGAGTTTCGGTTTTCAGAAAAATCTTACAAAATTACAACTGCTAAAGATAGACTATGGCAAAGCTCAATCTGAATTATCCATTGAAAGAAAAAGCAGAGAAAAATTGAAAGGGAAAAATATTTAAAAACCACCGGCATACCCAAATGGCAGTCACATGACTTGGAACAATTTGCAATAGAGTAGCTCTGGTTCCCTTCGAAAGAACATTTGCATTTCCACTTGTTTAGGCCATAGGAATCAGAAGGTTCATCTGTCCAAAAAAAAAGGTAAGCAATAATTTTTTTCGGATTTTACAAATAATTGAGGTAAAGCATGTAAGAGATGGAAGAGCAAATTATTTAAGCTGTGAAGCCAACCACAAGACGAGTGCGGAATCGAGAGCAAGCCGAAGACGATAGCAAGAGCAACTCCGAGCTTGAGCTTCATTTATTCCAACCCATAAACTACAAGAAAGGAAAAACAAAACCATTTAATGCTATACATATAAATCCTTGGGCAAGAATATTCTTCATGGTTATGAAACAAGGCACATATCTTAGAAGATTTTCCAACACCAAAATAATAAAATAAAAAACAGCAAATGACAACAAATGACAAGGAGGAACATGCTACTACACTTTTCCCCCAAAAGGGCTAAAGTGAACTTAAAGCATGTATATACAGTTGACAAATCAGAGTCAATCTGAAGATTGTACCAATCCGTAAAAATTTAATTGAAAACCATCATCAGAAGTATACATACAAGAGGCCAGAAACATACATGAAATTGAAGCAAATAAAGCTTAATCATGTAGTTAACCTGCATTAAGAAGAGGCTAGAAGGTCTTCAGTTATCCAAGCTCCAATTATCATCTATGGAAAACAAAATGGTAAAGTTAGACACAAGATGAACTAATATCAACCGAAAAAGCTGAAACTGCAACCCCATTTTCTCATATTCTATCCTAATCCTATGCAGCAGCAAGGAAATGAATTCCAACTAGTTCATACTTAATATGGGGATAGGAAAGTCTTCTTCTCTGAACTGAATTCTGTAGTAGCAAGTGCATGCAAATAAGGTAAAATCGGTAGGAGAACAAATACATGGTTGGTCAACAAAAACAATCATCATAGTCAAGGCTATATCCACCCTCATTGCTAGATATAGAAACAAAGATAAGGCAATGAATAGTAGAAGAGTGGAAAGTGGCAAAGACACTCAAATCAATAAGTCCACAACTGATTTCTTTTTGCATAAATGTTCAATTAATGGAGAAAACAAGCACCGACAATATAGTTTACAACCTACACCAGTTCTTGCAACAATCTTGAGAGTGACTTTGAAGCTCTTGTGTATGTGTTTGAGCTGAACCAGGGCAGAAGCAGAAACAGTTTGAGAGTGTGAAACTTGAAAGTCAAAGCAGCATAAAAACAGCTATGATGAGCACATCAGAAAGCAAAGAATAATTAATATGGCTTGGTGGGGCAGCAAATTATTATTATTTTCTCTAATCTCTTCAAATTATATATGGCATTCCTTGTTTAGGAAAGAACTATAGATCATTGAGATGAAACAAGCAAAACAACAAACAGGTGGTGTGCATTATTGGGAGGTCATGTTCACCAACCTCAAGAATTTAGATAAATGAGGATAGAGACATGTTCAAATGAGTATATTCTATAAAAGCCACACAAAAAACACAAATTAAATGAAGCTTATGACTAAAGAGAACACCACCACCTCTTTGAAAGTAACCCCATTGCTATATTGAAAACAACCCTTCATCAACCTTCTTTCTAAATTCTAAATACAAAAATCAAACCAGCTCATACCTTACCTGGTTTTTCTTTTCTACTCAGTTTATATATACAAATTGTAAGTACAAGAATTAGTGAAAACATTAAAAAAACTAGTCTTTCTCTTCTTTTGTAAAAGTTAAAAGAACTTGGGACAATTAGATCAAAGGTATATATGTTTTGAGAACAGGTTTGACAAAGTGATAAACAACTTTAACTCTTAGAACATAACAAAGTGAGTTCAAATTTGAACAAGATTACATTTACATTTAGGTCCAATTAGCAAGTTATCCAAATTAGTACCATGTTTATTTTACTTGCTTCAAAAGAATATAATTATTAGAGAAATTACCCAAATCACTCTCTAAATTTCACTTTAGTCCTCTAAATTTTAAAATACTTAAAATAATTTCCTATACAGTCATTCGCTTATAATTTGTATTGGATTAAGAACAAAACTGTTATCTAAAAATTTAAAAAACCTAAAAAAAATCCCCCTAAAAATTATAAAAATTTTAAAACAGTCTCTTTAATTTTATGTTTTTTCTAAAGTGTTTGACTTTAAAAACTCATTCCACTTAGCTAGGTAAGGTAATTAGTAATTACTCTTAATTATATAAGGTAATGCATAGAAAGGTAAAGTTGTGATTTGTCAAGTATTGAATGGGAAGATGTAGAAAGGGAAAAGAAACAATTTACAGAAGTAGTTGTGACAGATTTGATTTAATTTAATTTAATTTAATTTAATTTCTATGTAAATAATAAATAACAATAACGGCTATAACCTACTATAAGATAGGAAGTATATGATGATTTTACTTACTTAGCTTTAAAGACATAATAATAATAATAATTCAGTAATAAATAAGTGTGATTCAGAAGTGTGTTGTGTGTATAAAGAAGAATTTTCAATGCAGCGAGTTGTCTTCATTTAAATTGTGGGCTCCACCTCTGACTGCTACCTTTGTTAATGATTTTGAACCCCACACGTGATCCAGAGCCTCACCACACAAATCAAAGCTATTATAATTATAAATTTATAATGATGATTAAGATTGAGTTTAACCTAGGAATCATAATTAGAAGTGACTCTGATATAGAATTTTTCATGTATTATTTCACCGGATCAAGATATAGCGTTATTCAAAATTAATTCTCGAAAGAAATGTTAGTTATCATTAAAAAAATATATAATTTTCGGTTAAATTAATATTTAAATAATTAAATAATATATATTATAAAATAATTAATTAATAAATTATATATTATTTAATTATTTTATGACACATCACAATTAATGATTGATATGTCATTATAAGCAGAACTTATTATAAGCAGAACTTATAATGGTATTTTTAAGAGATTAATTAATATGATTAATAAAATTTTTCGAGAATCAATTTAAAAAATACGATATTTTTGGGACCAACATTAACCCTTATTTCAGCTAAACCAAGAAATGCAAAGCAGTACAAGGAAATTAAAACATTAAATAACAATGAATCCCATGGTTTGTTGTTAATCATCGAAAAAAACAAACACATACCCACTTAATTAATAATTGGGGGAATGGGAAGTAAGTGGTGGGACACCAAACAAGAAGAAGAAAAAAATGTCACCTTGTTTTGGTACAACCATGGCAAGAATAAGAAGAATGCTACTTGTTTTGTTTGTAAAATCTAGGAACACAACAAATTAAATTAAATTAAATTAAATTAATCACTTTGCTTACCTCAAAACCAAACCAAGGAATGAAGAAGGAAGGAATGAATGAATGAACCCACAGAAAAACCACTTTGAAATTATAAGATCTGGTAACTCAAACTCATGCATAGCAGCTTCATCATAAATTGTTGAAAAGGGTGAGGAAGAAGAGGTTGAAGGTGAAAGTGAAATTTTAGAGGGAATAAAGAAGTGAAGAAGTGCTAAGGTGGCAGATTATGCGCACTTAGTTACACACGTGCTCCTAATTTACACAATAGTCAATACACACTCTTACATCATAAACTTTTCAGTGCTATTTACTTGGGAACTACAAATATAATTACTAAACACTAAATTTTGTTTCTATTGATCTTAATTAAATAAATAAAGACAATACAATTTCTATCCTTATTATTTCGAAAAAAAATGGATTTTTCTGTTAAGATGTCTTAATTTAGTGGTGATTTTCATCCCCATAATGTTGTTATATATAACCATTGTATATCTGTATTGAGTTTTTTTTATTATCATGATAATAATATGAGCTTTATTTAAGATTTGCCATAATAATTTATTATATATATATATAACGAGATTCGAACTAGTTAATATTTTACAATGAAAAACTTAGGTACATGATTGTAAAAAAAACTTTTTTTACAACAAAAATTCATACGTAATTTACTTAACACGAAGTTATATTTTAAAATCATTAAATTACAATTTAATTAAATATATTAAATTATATTAAATATATTAATCATGATTCTGCCATTGGGTGAAAATCTAGTACAAGGAACTTTGCAATGCAAGATCTAAATTAAAGATGATAAATCTGGATTCTCTTTAATTTTATACTGTTTGAATATATTTAACTATTAACTACTATATAATAATGTCAAACACTACAGTCAAAAAAGGAAAAAAGTAAAAGAAAAATCTCAACCTATCAAAAGAATAAGAATCATATTATATGCACAAAGATGAAGAGAAGAAGTTTCAGTTTGAGCAGCACAATTCAACTTGAATTAATAATAAAAAACAATAAGTTTATGTACATCACTCAGAATCACACTTGAAAATATTACCAATAACTCCCTTTTTTCGCCATTATCTCTCTATTGAGAATTTGAGACACCCCCCAATTATCCCTCCCTATGCAATTTAGAATTTACACTTCTTTTTTTCTTGTAACTGGCAAAATCAGGAATTTTCTCCACCAAAAAAAAACTCCTTCCTTTCTTTCCAATTATACCCCCACCTTGAACAAAACCATAACCCAAAACTTATATATAAGTATAAATATTAAATAACATAAGATATAATAAAAAAGGTTAAGTAGTGAAGAACATATGAAGAAAAACTTATATGATCTTTTTTCTCCAGAAGTAGTGGTGGTATGTTTTAATGACCTCTTTGGCTCTGCCTCTCAGGAAACGATTTCGCAGGCCTTAGGACGCGCCTATGTTGGGGTGGCGCGCCCAAGATCAAGGTCTGCGACCGTGTCACCATGTCGACCATGGACGGTGTCTGGTACGCTTGAACAAGGCTTGTGCTGTCGGTCGAATCGCCTCGTGCGGTTGCCCTTTGCCATGAATGTGAGCTCAATCCGGAAAGAACATAAGCCCTTCCGGATTGCTCATAAACACGTTGAGTTGCCATCCTATCTTGCATCTCCTTTAACTCGGCCGAAAGAGCAGCGCATAGCCGGTCCCCGGCCTTGGCAGAGACAGTCTCAGACAATGCCTTGTGACAGCTATCAAGAATAGAAACTGCAGTGGACAGATCACCACGTTCGGCTGAGATTCTAGCCTCGGCTATTGCCTCAGCTGCTCGAAGCCTGTTTCGCTGTCTGTCCACTTCTATTGACACAACTTGTTCTCTACTACCAGAATCAGCTCTTTGAATCTTAACTTCACAGTTTTCTTCCAAAGACACCATTTCTTTTGTGATGGGATCCCTATAGAGGCCCTTAACAAGCAACAATGACATCTCATCGCTTGACATGTCAACCGGAACATTGACCGTCACCAAAAAGTCCCTTTCTTCTTCGGCATACAGGTCTCCGACACTAATGGAAGCCATTCTAGCATTGGCTGTCAAGCTTGTCTGATAGCTTCCGGCTTTTACCAAATTAAGTTGCAGACGAGGATGAACACATGCAACTTCCACTTGTAATTCCTGCACCACAACACTCAAGAGACCACCAATACATTGTGCAAATGCATCCTGAATCACATCCTCAGCTTCAATGAAAGAAAAAGTACCACCAGATATCTCAGAGATTGAATGCATTGAAGTAGAATCATGGTCAGAACCGAAGCCAAAAGCATGCACTGGTATCTGCAGCCCTGCTCCATTGTTGCGATGGATCGAGTTCGGGACAAGTGACTGGTAATCTGCTCCGACACTCGGCCTGCTATTGACTGTATAAGTATCCTGCCCATCTGATAGTAATATAATGCTGCAAACCGGATTCTTCCACCGACGTTCAGCAAATACCTTGGCACCTTTCCTCAAGCCTTCTGCAATGTTTGTCCCACCATTAGCAGCCAGGGAGTTTACAGCCTGTAATGCCTGCTGCCGTCCGGTATCGGTCATCTGCCGTAGAGGAAAGATCCGCCGAGCCGTGGAGGAGAAGGCAATGACAGATAGACGGTCAGACGGACCAAGATTCTGTATGACAAAACCCATAGCTCGTTTTAGCAATGCAATTTTAGTGCCTCCCATGCTACCACTTACATCTAGAACTGTGACGAGATCAACAGCAGCTCGAGAGTTTTGAACCGCCGGAGCTGTTTCGGTGTTGTTTACATCATTACTTTGTTTCGTACCGGCGCGAGGAGCCTTGAGATGAATTAGTACAGCGAAATTATCATGAGAGGATGACATTGGAACAGATGAAACTTCAGGATATGTTTTGATCTCTATTATGTTCATAATCTCATGATCAGCCTGGTTCTTATTGTGAGTAACTGAATTTTGTTGATTCAAGGCTTCATCATCATCAAAGATAGCTGGTTCAGGAACATGATAAAGCGACGGAATCTGCCGAGGCGACTCCCCTTGTGGCGAAGGCATCCTCCTCATGACAGTTGTCCAAGCATCATCCCGTGGGCTGATTCGAGCCATGTCTTGGTAGCCGTTAAAAGCAGGACTATGGAAAGGAATTTCTTTCCATTTCGCTCGGCATACGGGGCATATCTGGTTGCCATGTTTTACATTTGAAGTGATGCAATGGAAATGAAACGAGTGAGAACATTCTGCAGTAAAAATGGCATGGCCCTGCCCTGGTTTCATCGTGTTCAAGCATATTGCACAAGTCCCCTGCAGATACATCGATAAATATGTCACGAAACAAAGGCCTATTCCAAGTAACCAATGAGCTAAAATCAGAGAAAATAAGTTCACAGAACAATGCAATCATAAAGAACTTCCACAAATTTAAGTTCAAATATGTATAACACAATATGAGATTCACTAGGGACTGGAATTCCAATGGAGAAGGAAACTATGGATTTCGCTTTTTAAGTCGAACGACATCCATGCAATGCGAACACATAAACATGTCTTTGGTTCTCTGCTCAGAGCATTAAGAGCTAACATAGACTTTAAACTCTGAATCTTTCAGCTTTTGAAGAACTCTAGGATCTTTTCCAATTATCTAAACTAATCTTTGTCAGGAATGAAAAGAATCTTCATCCTCCCCATGAAAACTTTCTAGTTTGATATTGATTTAATCTCAAGTTCAAATCAAAGTATACTTGAAATTAGAACCTTGTGAAAAGGACACTGAACTGGTGCCAACATCTATTGTAAATATTGGGAAAATTCTATTAATATAGGTTCATAAATTTTCACAAATATTTGGTTTAAGTCTGTAAAAGTTTATTATTATTTGGTTTCAAGACTCTAAAAATATTATTTTAGAGGATTTCAACAAAATTATCATAATACTTTAACTAGGGCCAGAAAAAAAAATTATTCAAACATACTAATAAAATTATTAAGTAATTAAACATAAATTTAGTGATGGAAAAAGGTGGATACATATGCCTTCATGTATGGGGACCCCAATTCAGCAAACCATTAACTAGTCATGGGGAAAAAAAAAAGAGGGAAAAAATAAAAAAGGAAAAAGAAAATGATAAGTTGATGAATCTGGGAATCTTAATAATGCAACAAAAAAGTAGTCATAGATAAATACAGAACATTAGCAAAGGTCACTATTAGAGTTTAGAATGCAGTGTATAAAACACTGGCCATTCTTCTGTTTTCTTCTGTCCCTATGCAGGTCCACTACTCACTACTAAGACCACTGCATTAAAAGGATGAAATTGAATGCATAATTGAATAGTCTATCTTTTAGAGGATACCAATTAAGATGCTTAGTTTACCTAAACCTCTGAGTATTCCAAGGCAAACCCACAATCTTAATAGTGGTAACAAAGACAAGACAAAAATAAGGTCAACCTTTCTTGTGGTCAATGACTTTGAACACATCAAGAGTAAAAGAATAAAATAAAATAAAATATTAAGATATATTGTATAGAACAAGAGCTATCTCCAAATGACTATTAAAAAAATTGTAGTATTAAGACAAATTTGCAACTATGTTATTAAAAAATAAAATAGAAAGAGCTTTCATCCATATACTAAGAGATATCAAACATGACTCAGTCACTACTCCATGATTTCTTTTCTTTAATATGATTACACTACTTGAACATAATAAGTGTTTAATCACTCTTAAATTAAGATTAGGATTCAAATATGATAAAAATTACAAACTTAATAATATCATCACTCTAGAAAAAAAAATCTTTTTTTTTAATATTCACCATCCAATTATCCTAAGATGGACTTGGAATGTAAGACTTTCTCATATCTCATCTAATAGTAAATGAAAATATGTAACATTTTTCCTTTCCTTTTAGTATATATTGATATTGATTGGTTATCTTGGAAATTCCAACCTCTCTTCTTTTTTTCTTTTTTGTTTGAAGATGGAAATTTTCACAATCAACAGTTCTTGTGGTGGGGATAACAACATGTGATATGAAGGAGAGAGAGAGATAGAAAGAAGGTCCACTAAAATAGAGAAGTATTTCCATTCTTTTAGAACTTCTACAACCATTTTTCTTTTTTAATTTGAAATACAGTATTAGAAGCTTTTAGGTATAATAATTATTGAGAATCAGGTGTTCCAGCGTTTTTTAATAATTAATCTTAATTGATTTTAATTATAAAAAATATTTATAATTAAGATTATCAGCTAAAAATACAAAATTCTCGGTTATACCTGAAACTACCTGTACTTATGTATTTCTCTATGAAAATGTATAATGAGGCAAGTAAAGAAAATAACTAGTCCTTACAAGGGTAGGAACGGTATTTCACTTTATGCTCTATCCCCTACTCCATAATAACAATAAGGAAAGTTTTCAAATATATGGTATAAATACTTATAATCTGTAAGCGTTGATTTTGATTTATATTTATATTTTAAATTTTTTTAATTAAAATCAACGGTAACGGTTACAGATACAGATACAGGTATACCCGATACAGATATACCGATATGCCTAAAAACTTTTCAATAATAGAACTTTGAAAACAACAAAACAAAGAATAAAAACATTACCCAAACACTCACAATGCGTCACACCTCATGATACCTCTCTATTCATTCAAACACAAAAAGTCAAAAACAATACTCCAACCAACCAAAAACAATCATAGACCTCAAATTACTGTGTACTTATACACTTACTCATGTTTTAATTGATATACTAACATCACTAATTAACCTTAACCTCTTGCTAATTAATTCTTCATTATCATCATAGTATTAAGATTAAGATACCTACCAATTTATGGACTAAAACCTAAATAAATAAATAAATAAAAGAAGTTACAGTGAAAAGCTTTTAACCAGAATCTACTATGGAGATTCAGTAGAGTGAAGTCAAAGGAAGAGAACAATTTTGGACAACCCAGAAGAATAGTAAGATAAATTTTGAAACTTTATGAGCTGAACATGCATGAATTCTCAAAGGGTAATGTAAAGTGAAAACCTTTGGGGATTTTGGTAACCGGAGAGCAGAGGAAGAAGATGGGGTAGTTGGGGTGCTTGAAGAGTAGTATCCGCCGGAGGCCGCCGGCGAGGTAACGTCGGAGAATCTTGCGGCGGCGGTGGCTGAAGGGGAATCATCTAATAAGTCTCTTGGAATGTGAACACAAGCGTTGAAGCCAAGAGCAAGCTTCACTTTTCTCCATTTGCTTCCCATTTTTGGGGGAAGAAGAAAAAGGGTTGACAATTAGTTATTAGATGATGAAGGAGTGAGAGAAAAGGGTGAAAATTTGAGAGATGAATGTGTGTGGGGGAAAGATTCCAACTTTGGTGTGGGTGGGAAGGAACATGATAGGATTTGACATGGGTCAGAATGAATGAAGATGATGAAGAAGGAAGAAGAGAGAGAGAGAGAGAGAGAGAGAGAGAGAGAGATGAGTGGTGGTGAGGTGAGAGATAAGAAAAGAGGCAAGTTGCTTGCAGCAGCTTTGGGTTTGCTTTCCGAGGGATATAGAAATGGAATTCAATATTTGTTTGTGTTGTTCTCAATCTCTATTTAACTGAAAAAATTTCAGCATCAAAGATGGGTTAATTACTTATTAATTATTAAAGATCTCAATTTACTCGATATATTAAATTATCGGAAGCATTTTCGATATATCCGAGAATCAGCGTTTCTATATTTTTATATAATTAAGATCAACGGCTAAAAATACAAAAACATTAATATTCTCGAATATATTTGAAACGTTTTGTAAAGATTTTTTCACAATTGCATGTGAGTTAAAATAAGTGTAGATATAAATAAATAAAAGAAATACTCAACCACAAATAATTTTATTTATATTGGTGAATAATTTAATCAATGTATATATTTTAAGATAAGATTAAGTTTATATACATTCATGTATTTATCCCAAAAAATAATTTATATATTTTTTGCTATTATTCAAATTTTATGTGCTAAATTTTATTATTTTTGTGTTCAAAATTTTTATACTGCACTTTATTATTTTTGTGATTAATGCAGGAGTCTCTTAGATATATAAACATATTCATAAATATATAAATGTGTTTGCACTTAAATTTATTATGTATTTTAATAATATATTTGAATTTTTACATCGTTCATTAAAAATGTGATGATTGACTGAATATTAGCCAACAAAAATTAATTGCGTTGGTCATATAATATTTTTTTTCAATAAAATAACAACAAAATATATATATAATATTTGAGAAATAGTAAAAATCAACTTAAATCAACTCAAATTTTTTTAATTTATTATTTATTAATTATTTTAGAAAACAAAATAACATTTTACAATTTTCAATGATAAAAAATTGTTAAAATTAAATTTCTAATAGATCAAATATTTTTTGTTGTCTTTATACATTAAATATATTAATAACCTAAGAGCAGAGGATTGCTTAATTGTTAAATAAAATCCTTGTTACTATTAAATGGATACTTTAATTAATACTCCATCAGCTTGTACTTAATTAGAGGTCAAAACTGCCCCCTTGGTGTTCTGCTCTATTACACTCCATTCATGTGACAAATAGTAATTACCAATTCAATTAGAAATAATTATGGTCATTATGTTCCTTCATTACTCATTAGTCGTTAGACATTGTACTACAAAAGTGTAACCGCCGCTACAAAAATGTTATATTTTTATTTATTTTTATTAGTTTTGTGAAGTTTCTACTTAATCGGGAGAATCAATAATGTTATTTTTAGATCTATAAAATCTTTTAAAAAAAATCACTATCATAAAAATTAGCTCATATAATAAGAGAATATAAAATTTTATTAAATTTGTTTTTTCAGATATGGAATTTTTTTTCTCTCCATATATTAATTAATCAATCAAGACTTATAACATTTAATTTATTTAAACACAATTATTATAAGAATATCTTATTTACATTAACATAAAGTTCAATTTTAGGATAACTTATACTGATTTTCATGGCATTTAAGCCATTATTCTTTAATATAATCAGACATTAAGAATAAATATTATTTTTAATTCTGAATATATAATATTGAATAATTTAAATTTTCCATCCTAAGAACTAAGAAGTAAGAAGGATATATACATGCATTTGTCTTTTAATTTTCTTTCAACCAATTTCTCTTTAATTCCTATAATAATAATAATAATAATAATAATAATAACTTATTATTATTATTATTATTCGATCTTTTCCCCGTTTTCCTCCAATTTAGAGGGGCATAGATGAATCATGAATGTCGCACTGCCATCAACATTTTCAGGTCCCAAAGTTACTAAAACCATCCTTCTTCATTAATATAAGCGTGAAAGACGTGTTTATGATGAGAACTTTTTTTACCACAGAAGAAAATATATTGTTGATAATTAAATAATTTGTCATAAGTGCTTAAGTAGTAGTGAACTGTATATGTAAGAATTAAGAAGGATTCATCTCTCTATATATATGTGTGATACTACTAATGAGCAATAATTAGGAGTAATTGATTATCATTAACAACGTAACTTTCGCCATTAATATGCATGTTAGAATGGGGGAGCCACTCTTCATTATGTGTTATAAAAGATACATTACAAAATAAACATATAATATAAGGGTCAATAGGTAATTACAGGATTTTTTAACAAATAAGTTTCAAAACAATTTTTTTCTTATCCTTTATAAAGTTTCTAAATCTATCCATCCCTAGCCGCATGGAAAAAGAAGTAGGAAAGTGAGGAAGACCAACCATTCTAAGTGTAAGTGTATGTGTAACCCTAATAATAATAATAATAATAATAATAAAAGCAAGTCATTTTCTGTATCCGAACAAATCAACGTGTTTATGTGGACTAAAGTGCTTTCATTTTTATCATTATCCCAAAATCCAACATCAACCAATTTGACTATTTCTTATTTAAATTTTGAAGGCTGCATTGTCATTTTCCCCTCATCGGGCATGGATAATTCATATTCTATTTATACACTTAATTCGGCTTCATATATATTTAAAATATTTATCAAATTTGAAGGTGAAAGAAAAAGAGAAGGAACAAAAGAATTTAGAGGTCATAATCTAATTAATTAATAATTAGTTATAATTATATATTGTCATATTGATTGTTTGGAAATTTGTATTGTACTGTATTGATTTGTATTCTCATGAAGAAAAGAAAATTTGTTTCACATTTTTTTGTTTAATAATTTATAATTTATTTATTGTTATTAGCCACTTGTTTTTTGCGTATACACTATTTATAATAAATATTATTTTAATATTAGTATTTTTAAACATTAAAACATATTTTCTTTATTTTTAATTAAGAGTAATCTAAATATATACTTAATTAATTATAATTAAAAGTATTTTTATGAAGAGTATTCAGGCTATTTATTTGGTGGTTAAGAAAGAATATGAAAACTTGCTGCGTCAATATATTATCATTTATTATATTTATTAGTACCTTTCTTTGAAGAAAGAATAACGGGAAAATAGTATTTATTTGTTTATTTATATATACTTAAATTAGCAAAATTATTTATTGGATAATAATATGTGTGGTAACACGTCCTTGTGACATGCACTACGAAACAGAAATAAAAATTAAATCATTTTCTTGCTTTAAAATATATTAAACAAAAACACCCTAATCAATAATGATTAATTAGAAGATAAAGTATATATATATATTCCTTTGAGTTAAGTACTAATTAATTATAGCTTTATTCAATTAGATGGACTACGCATGTTTTTTACTGTAATATATATATTTGTGAAGTTAATTATCTACGAGAGAAGTTCAATAAATTCAACAAATGTTATAATTAATAAGTCGCCGCTATAGTTGTTATGCCAAGTTGACATTAATTAACAGTTAATAATTACTATTAATTAGTAGATTTTCCAAAGCTAACAAGCGTCATCCAAAGTGGCTTTCGGCTTTTGGTAAGCCAGATGAGAAGGAAAAGCAATTTTAATGGTCCTAGCATAAGTTACTAAAAATATAATTATTTATTTATTTCTCTATTTCATGACATGATATAAGAAGCGAATTAGGTATAATCGGTAATTCGATGTTTCTGTATTTTTAGCTGTTAATTTTAATCATATATATTTTATAATTAAAATAAATTAAAATCAACGTTTAAAATACAAGAACACCGAATATTCGGTAACACTTGATCCATTTCCCATGGTATATGCTTTCAGTCCAAAAGACTTAAATTTGATACTTGTTGAATCTTATAAAGAAAAAAAAATCTTAAAAAAAATTCACGCAAATCCAATTATTTAGTCAGTTGAATTTGGTATAGTATTACTACTCTTTAATATATATATTAATTAGATTTATTGTATATATAGATATGAAATAAATTAAAAGAAGAGACATAATAATATGATGGCCTTTATCACTCTTTAATTTTAATTTAATTAATACCCACTACTTTGTCTTTTTTCTGGTTTTTTTAATATTATATATCTACATGAAGCTTAAAAATAAATGAGCATAAAATGGTGTATTTTATAGGATAGGTTACTGTAAATTGTAAATTATATGGATCGTTAAAACCCTAAGACATATATATGTCAACGGATATATATGATTAAGATAGAACTATATATTTATTAATATATAGGAAATTAAAGTGCATGTTTTATTCTTCTGTTAATTTTTTAATTCAACTTTTCATGTCAAATATGTTGCTAAGTACATTCCTAACAAGTTTCGTGTGAAGAAGTATATGTATATAAATACACTTTATTAGTATACTCTACGTACGAGGGTGTATATATATACGTATTTGAATAATTGGTCAACTAATTAACTTGCCGTTGAGGCAAAGGCAGATATATAGTTATGCACATCTATCTAAGATTCCACTCTCAACAATTAAACTCTCAAATTTGAAATAATATTATTTGGTTCCATGAATTTAATTTGTATACATTATAAATATAAAAACATTTTATATTAACAAAATTTTTAAAATTTATTATTTTAAAAAATTATGTAAATACTAACAAATTTGTTGAATAATCATATAAAATTTTTTACATTATATTTGGTCAAATGAATAAAGTTATATTATTGGGGAACAAAAATGAGTGCTTGTTAAAGCATAATGGCTCCACACATGGTCCATGGACTATAGCCTATATTATACGAAAATAGTGAAGGCTCATTGATCACCAATCACTACCTATATTTCTATCTTTGCCACTGGCTAAGCTTATAGCCACTTCAATTTCATGATAATGAAATGTACATGGACCCAAGCTCTAATACTTACTTAGTTGTAGAATCGAATCCCAACAAAATTTAAATGTTTAATAACTATAAAAACCACCTTCCCATTTCAATGTAACAATCACAATTCAAGGGAGCACGAAAAGTTATCCGGTATACCGAGAATATCAGTATTTTAATATTTTTAGTCGTTCATCTTATTAATTTTAGTTATAAAATTAATATATAATTAATATAAACGGCTAAAAATACTGAAATACCGATATTTTCGATATGCTCAATAACCTTCCCATATATTAAAGCCATGTTTGTGACTTTGTATACATTCCTTTTCAAATCTACCAACTACTACCTATATATAAAAGAAGCCTACTCCAAACACTAACCACAAAAGAAAATCTATATCCCTAAAAAATTAAAAAAAAAAGGTATATATGGAGTGTAAATATATAATAAAGTTTTCCTTTTTAACCTTAATATGATCAATTTAATTTTCTATTATCTTATCTTATAGATTCGAGAAGGGATTCCTTCTTAATAAACTCTTCGAATTAAGGGGATGAAAACTTTTCTTAAACATTTGTTTTTGAGCTGATTGATGGGGATATATATCTATAAGAGATTTTGACTCTTAATTCAATTAAAACTCAAAAGATATAAGAATTAGAGAGTTAGAATAAGTTATTTGGAAAACTGATTTGACTTTAGATTTATAATATTTATTAGGAGGTAATCATAATAAGAAGGATTTCGGTGAATTCATGCAGGGTATGCATGAGATTATATAATTATTTAGGAAAATAATACACTTTAATATTATTAAATAGTAAATGAGATATTTGTTTTTAGAAAAATAAGTTACATATACATTCTTTTAATAAACACTAAATTAACATCTGTATAAAAATATGATAATTACTTTGTGTGATAATTGTTTGTATTTTTTGTGGGCATGAAAATATATATTTAATTAATAAAAACTGTATTTTTATACGAGTATAAATTTGGTGTCTAATAAAAGAATGTGTAAATAGCATTTTTCCGTGACAAATTAAATTAAATTAGGATTTTATTATTATATATACGCTTATGAACTTTAGAAATTATATTGAAGTTACAACTAATAGATAGAGTAAGTAATAACTAACTACATAGATAGGGTTGTCATGTGACTATGTGAGGAATGAATGAGAGGACAAATCTTCCTCTTTGTGAGCTCATCACTATATATATCTCTTGAATATAATTATAGATGTTGTTACATACATCATATATCTTTTTTTAATCAATATGGAACTGTTCTACTTAATCATAATAAAAATAATAATAAAGCAACATCATCATCAGATAAAATACATATTGAATTTTTGTTTCAAAGCTTTTGTTTCTCATCAAATTTACTCATTGTTTTTGCAGGCTCATCAAATTGCGTATAGATTTCGTTTCCCATCAGATTCACACGTCAAACGACAAATATTGAATTCTTCTTCGAACAGGTTGGGTTATGCTTATGCAATAATCAAAGCATTCAACCAAATTAAATATTTACATTCAAATGTGATCTATTATTCCAAAATTAGTAAGTCAAAAATGTCATGTCATCATCATATGGAGGTGGAGCAGCATGATTACTAAATATGAAAATTAATAATTTCGTTCATAAAATCAAATCTCATTCATAATGTAAGTATATATCATGATTACTATATATGAAAAAGATTGAATCCATATGAGTTTATAAATTATGTAAATATATATTATGATTTCTTTTTCATAAAAAGATTATTTAATACAAATGTACAAATATCGATTTTATAAAATATAAAGAATAAAATCTGTACTGTAAATGAATTTTTTATATCTATATAACTGTATCAGTAAGAAATAACTCAATTTTTTTAAAAAAATTAAAGGTGGTTCTAGACTTCTAGTTAACACCCTAGTTAATACCATGGAATATTCCTTCAAGAGGATAAAAACAAAACAAAAAAAGAAGAAAAGAATAGACATTCATTTTCATGGCTTGTCTTTTGACTTAGCACAAAAAGTATATCAAATTTAACTTAGAGCTACGAAGAAAAGGGATTCAGCACCAAAAAGAATCATGATGAGGGTGTTTTAGTACTTAAAATGCAAAAGAAATCACCACTATATCTAGGGTCAGTATTCATGTTCACTTTTGCTTCTATTAAAGAGAATATAGCCATTTTTACAAAGGGCCCCTTTCTTTGAAACTAGATAGAGCAAATAACATGAGACTTAATTTATATGGTTTAAGAGAGATTAATAATTAATTAATTCATATTTCATTATACATGACCATACAAAAGAACACATAAAATTTATTTTAGATACATAATTTCTTTTGTTGTTCCACACTAAATATCTTCTAGAAAACAAGCATTTAAAAATACAGTTCAAAAGTATGAGTGTAGACTAAGCCAACCAACCAACCAAAATCATGTGATCATAATAATATTTGTATGCTCATTACATTTGACCATACAGCTGTTATATACTTATATGTATATGTATATTGTTATCATGCTTTTGTCTTTGCATTAATTTTGATCTAATGGATTAGATGCCATAATAGTAAAACAACTAGCTAGTGTGTTAGTTATAAAAATGGACAATTTTGTTATATTTGACCTAATAATTTGCATCATTATACATTATTTTCTCACAGGGATACTTAATGGTCCCCACTTGACCTGAACCACCCAACGTTATTCCTTTGTTGGAATCTAAAAAGCCACTATTTGTGTTAAAAACCGCCACTGTTTAACTTTTATAGTGGCACAGTTCTGCTACTCTTTTTCTCTGATTGTGTGGATAGTATATCATGTTCTTAATCCATTTTCACAGGTTTAGCTTATGAGCTCCAAAATAAGAAATAAGTTTGCTGCAATAAACAAGACATAAGATTAATTGCATTACATATATTTACATATTATCACTACAATAATATTCAGAAAACACTACCGTGGCTGCAACAACATAATATCTGCCCTTCTAAACTGGTATGCGGTAAGCGCGAATTGGTAAAGCCCTGCAATTTAATGGCCTAGACCCGAAGTGTTGGTGCAAAAAATAAAAAAGAATCAGCAATGAAACTGGTCATCACTGGTCATCATCGTCCGATAGACATACTACATTGTCAGATGTAGTTTGGACGGATGCATTGGGTGGTCTGTTACTGCTGCCACTGCCTAACCTCTTCATTAGGTCCAGCGAAGCCAAATGTGAAAGACGAGGCAAAATATTCGGCGCATTCTTATCAGATTGACTGTTAGCGGATGAGTTAGGAGGGAGTAAACCACCTGCACTCACAGGCGAAGGTCCCCTATGAGGATCAGGCTGATGGTTCCTCGGCAACTGCAATGGTGACTGGGAAGGAAATGAGACAGGACTTAAAGAAATGTTACTGTATGCAGGCTGAGTTGGCATCCCAGGTGGAGCTGTCCCAGGACCAGAAGCAGGCACAGGCGTTGAAGGTCGATAAGGCTGCAGATGTGGTGCGGGAGCACGAATTTCTCCACTAGCCTGCACATTTACCGAGGATGAAGGCATGGGATGGGGATGAGGTAATCTTGCAGGAGCGCTGGAGAAAACTCCTGTTGTATTGTATGTGCGCCGTGGAGGAGGGGGGGCCACAGTCTGGGATCTTCCGATAGGACCACAGGAAGGGGAACCAACCTGAGGGGTCCGACAAGCAATTTGCTGTGTTATATACTGAAGTAATTGCTGTGAAAAACTTGGATCTGACATGAAGACAGTTTTTAGAAAAACCCAAGTTAGTGTCACCAAAGTTTGAAGAAACAAGAAAAAGAAAATGAAGCACAATGTTTTATCCCTGTTAATTACTCTCCACATAAATCTAAATGCAATCCGTCATGCCTCTGCCTCCACACAGTAAATATATTATTATGCTATAAACTAGGTCAGTGTAAAAAGAGTATATAGATGGATTTTCTAATCATATGCTCAGTAAGTACCACTAAACATATTTTTTGGAAAATTAAGGAAACAAATATACCTTGTGGCATTCCTGATGAACCAGTTGCATTGTGATTTTTAATCCTAAATGCCTCTGCCAAGACTTGATTTAGACGAACTGTTTTATAGTGTGTATCGAGCTCCTTCCTTTGTTGCTGAAACACAGCTTCAGCATCATGTAATTTAACTTCATACTTCCTGCG
>JASCZI010030386.1:31846-43384 GCA_036250425.1 Stylosanthes scabra | reverse complement strand
GTAGAAAGAGAAGGGGGGGAGAGAGAAGATGAAACATGTAAATTGAAGGTATTACAATGGAATCCAATCAACATGTAAACCAGAAGCTAACCTCGTCTTCGTGATTTTTTATATTTTTCTCTCCAAGTCTACGTATTCTTTCCAATTCATTTTTAAGTGGATCACGGCTTATAGGTGGACCAATGCCAGAAGCTGACGCGCCTGCAGTTTGAATATGAAGATTATTGAACCCTGAGGATGTGGATAAGTTTCTTGTATCTAAAGATTGTGCTCTCACTCCACCAGGCATAGATGAAACAAGGCCCAAATTCGAGGAACGCTGCCCTACGTCTTCATTTGACGCAGTATGTACATTTGTTTGCTGATTTTCAATTCCAGCTGCCAAAGGTAAGTTAGACAGATCCTGGTTGGAAGGAAGTAGTTCTGCACCAGGTAATTGCTGCATCTGCTCTTGGGGCTCAACAACCTGTGAAGATTGATTGGATTGATTAGCTGGTACAGTATCAACTGGACCAGATACCAAAGAGTCCTGCATGTCTCTCACTCCATCAGTGTCTGGTAGGGACTGTACAGAAGATGTTGGCTGCAATTGTTCCAGAGGCTCTGTGATATCAACAGGTCTAGATATTGCAGTCCCCTGGGCCAAAGTGTTCTCTGCCATAGTTACCACTCCTTCCTGCTGATCTGATGTGGTACTTGTATTCACAGTTTCTGTTAACCGACATTCAGCCACCTCATGGCTAGTTTCAGGCACTTCTGCTGAAACTTGTCCATCAGGTATGCTTGGCAATATGGTATCAGGAATTTGTTGCGGTAAAGAGGGTGTGGTTGGAAAGAGAGTTGTATTTCTTTGACCCAATGCTCCAACAGATGCTTGATTCAGGGGTGATGAAAGCATTTCCTCGAGCAATTCCATATCTGATGCAACTATTGAGGCCTCTTCAGCATTTTCGGGTACTTCAATTGTGATTTCTCCAGCAGGTATAGTTGATGATGAGTCTCCATCAAGATTTTGTTTCTCTAACAAAGGTTGATTTAAGATAGTAGTAGCATTACCATCGGTTCCAAATGGTCTACACAACTCTTCTTCCAAAACCAAGACATTTACGACACCATTGGGTATTTGCTGCATGGATGAAGAGGGATTCACAGCAGTAACATTTTCTGGACAATGACTGTCATTGACAGTCCCAGGCATGTCCACATGTGCTTCTCCATCTGGGACACCTACTATGGCCCCAGCAGCAATTCTCTCTCCAGTCAAATGCGAATTCAGAGACACAGCATTGTTTGAACCATTGCCATCATAGGCCTCACAAGTTTGTGCAGATTTCTCAGATTCATTTAGAGTATAGGCATGCTCTCGAGGTGATCCTAAATTCAAAGAGGCAATTCCTTCATCAGATGAAGGCAAATTTGAAGTCTCCCCATTGATTGAAACATTGCTCTCATCAGCTGGGGTAGCTTCTTCATTGGGAACATCTGATGTTTCCCGATACCATATCCCTCCATTAGAGGAAAGCTGAACTACTGTTACAGTACGCTGCTCACCAATGGGAACATCTGACCTTTCACCACTCATTTTTTCACCTTCTTGAGCTTCATCTGCTGTGCTTGCGGCTCCACCAGAAGATTGTATTTTTGTCTCCCCATTGATTGAAACATTGCTCTCATCAGCTGGGGTAGCTTCTTCATTGCGAACATCTGATGTTTCCCGATACCATATCCCTCCATTAGAGGAAAGCAGAACTGCTGTTACAGTACGCTGCTCACCACTGGGAACATCTGATGTTTCACCACTCATTTTTTCACCCTCTTGAGCTTCATCTGCTGCACTTGCGGCTCCACCAGAAGATTGTATTTTTGTCTCCCCATTAATTGAAACATTACTCTCATCATCTGGGGTAGCTTCTTCATTGCGAACATTTGATGTTTCCCGATACCATATCCCTCCATTAGAGGAAAGCTGAACTACTGTTACCGTACGCTGCTCACCACTGGGAACATCTGATGTTTCACCACTCATTTTTTCACCCTCTTGGGCTTCATCTGCTGCGCTTGCGGCTCCACCAGAGGATTGTTCTCTAGAATTCCAAGGCTTAGAGAGAGTATCCCCTGGAAGCGCAATGGAATTGTCAGGAGACTTAGATAATCCAACCTTGGATCCTGGTCTTGATATGGCTTCAACCATATTGGGTTTCTGCAATGATTTTAATTGCTTGGCCTCAAGATCCTTGAGACGAATTTCATGCTGCGAGTTTAATTCTCGTACTCTTTTTAAATACTCACTTGTGAAAAGCTTGAGTCTTTCTCTCCTCATCACATCGTTAGGAGAACAACGTTTAATAGCTGCCCACTGGAGTTTAACCCTTCTCTCCAGTTCAGTCTTCTCTTTCTCCATATCTGCTTTAAGCTTTTGTTTTTCTTCCTTATGCATCAGATGTATGTTCCCATCCTGGTTTTCATACTTCGAAATTTCTTTAGTACTTTCTGGAGTATCATTGTTGGCTGAATTAACTACCGGTGCCACTTTGCATTCAGGAGCTTTTGAAGAATCAATGATGCCATGGTTTCTTACATGGGATAAAATCTCTTCCCTCAGTCCCCACAGCATTGAATAAATTTCATCCACCATTTCTTTCTTACAGACGAAATTCAAATGCTGCTTTGCAACCTTGATGGAAGCTTCAAAATCAAGTTTATGTTTTAGCAAAGAAGCAGCAATCCAACACTGAAATTTTCAGTATTAAAAAAAAAGGTTATATGTATTAATTACCATACAAAAAATTTAAGTTATATGTACTAATTGCAACAAACAGAGTAACACAGATTTGTAATAGAAAGATTTGGAAACCCTGAACTAAATGAGACTATTTGTATTTTGATATATTGTGAAAAAACAATACATTAGACAACACAATGACACATACACCAAATTCTCTTTCTTATAAAGGACAATGAGTTAAATTAGAAAACAATGGGGAAGCAGGAGGCAAAGGAGAGAGAAATAGAGTAATAAACGCAGCAAAGATATTTTGACCCTAAACTGAAAACCATAAATTAAGGATGCAACAGAAGGAAACTCAAGATAATATACTGACCAAAGATAATTGGAAGGCCTGCAATATTGAGACTGGTTTTGTACAGATTTGACGATTGTTCAGAACATATTGAAGACAAGAATCAGCCATTTTCTTGACGTTGTCCTGCATTAAAAAATATGTCAAAGATACAGTTAACTCCAAACTAATAATTGATCTGAAACGGACATATACTAGATCAACCTTTTTTCAAGTAGAATATCATGAAACTAGTGAGTGATAGTGTACAACTTAGAAAGATCACTTCCAAAGTTAATTTAAAAATAAAATAAAATTGATGACATAATTAAGTTCTAAGACCAAATAAGTAGGTCTAAAACAACTGATACAAGTCTCAATCCACAGTTAGATTTAAAACTTGACAATCCCATTACCTTTATTATTTCATTTCTTACACACAGCAGTCATTTACTATCAACTATTTTCTGTGCAATTACAGTAATAAGGAATTTCCTTCCTGCTAATATTAAAACCCTAATAGTTTTTTTTCATCATTATTTACACTCTACACAAAGCACTGCAACTTGAATAACAGCCAAAATAATCGATTCCTTCAAGTACCTTCTTCAAATCAGCAGGGATCCTGTCCTTCAACCTTAGACTTCAATAGTTCAGAGTATTTTACAAAAGTATGGTTTGTTTCGTAACAGGTCTCAACATATGGAAAACTTCTACGTTATAAAAACTGTCTACATAGAATACTTCTACATTAATTAATATTACTATAACTATCAACGTTTCTCTAAAATCTCTCCGAAGTCACATTGCACATTGGCAAAACAGTGTGGTACAAAAATTGCAATCTTATTGGTGATAAAAGAGAGCTGTACAAACATACAGTAAGCAAAACTTAACAGATAGAAAATAGGCTACATACTGGTAAAAGAAGAAGTTCACAAAGCTTTGCTATCTCTGGCTTCAGTAAAAGGTGTAAGCTCCTCTGTTTTTTCCTTATATATTCAGCATCATCACCTAGAGATTTCCCTGGCATTTGATAAAGCAAATAGATAGGGTAAGGAATGAATTCAACATGAATAATTACAGTATCAGCACAAGGCTAAGGTCAGGTTGAGGATGATTAGTTGATTTTCCTCATAGTAACCACAAAAGCAACAATATTGATGCTATTTTGTCACCCTCATCAAACTATGAATGTCATAAAATACTGACTTAAAATGGAGTGAACTAACCTTCCTTGTCTCGAGAAGATAGCTTTACACCATCAACTCCTGGAGAAAGCTGGTCAACATTATTGATCAATTTCCTTTGATCACTTTTCACATCTGATAAAGAGATCCGCCTAAAAATCCAGCTCAATGCCACTCAGACACTAGAAAAATTCAACTACCCAAGAGCTAATGTAAACAGGCTACACATTTTCTTTTCACATACAACTATACCAGTATTAATTTTAGTTCACCCAAAAAATTAACTTTTTTTGGGCAAATCATCTATGTATGGGATCAAATGTGTCGTGGGGGCTCATCTACAAGCAATACGATCTATACATATAACTCAACCTTAGATTGTTTCTTATCAAAATCATGCAAAGTAAATAAATATGCGGCTACATCATAGTCATATCATCTATTAGATAATGAAATACTTTAAGCTCCATCAGTTTTTTTTTTTTTTCTAATTTCTTCACTTTAGTCATTAACATTCACACTGCCCAAAACCTACATGTTCAATAGCAACAACAAAACCTTTTGCTAAAAATTGGGTCAGCTACATGTAAACAATGTCTAAAGACACCCATTTAAATTAGACCTTCTTTATGGTTTTATCTATAATTCTTAATTTATCAACAATTACCTGTCTGGATGCCCTACATCTGATCTACTCTTCCTCTTAAATCTTTAAAAATCTTCTCATATAACCTAATTATTTAATTCTACCATCTTTCTGCAATAAATGGAACCCCAACATTCTCTCCAATGCATTCCCAGTCATATCTTTCTCTGAACTAATATTTATCACAAGTCTACAATTAATCAGTTATGCCTTATATTAGTCTTTGGTTCCTATATTTCCCTATGTTCATTTTAGTCTGTCAGACTTTCAATGGGTTCAATTTGGTTCCCCAATTTATGAGTTACATAAAATGTCTTATAGCAAACATCCATGTGGCTGGCGACACCAGGGAGAATGAAACTGAGATGTTGATATAACTCCATTATGTGATCATGAATTTCAAACTAAGGTAGAAAAGACATTTCGGAGCAGGTGAATAACAAAGGCCAAAGCTTTTTGATAATATACAAGGAAAGCTTTTCCGTGAGAAAGAGGTCTAAGCTAATAACAACAGCAACACAGAGCTTATCAAAAGTCTTAAAGAATCAAAACTCTAATGTCAGAATAATTCAGGAATAGGAGTAAGATTCCTTGTCATTTGCTTAATAAAAAAAACATTACCTTATCCTTTTAGAGCATGGCCCATTGGTACCTCCAGTACTACCACACAGCTTTGAAGGATCAGCATCCACAGCCAAGTTGCAGTTTTCATCATCAACCAAAGTTGCAGAAACATCCGAATGCACATCCACCACTGTCCCCTTTCGCTTTGAGGATATCAAATCTTCACCCTTATCACGTTTCTGAACCGAACTTTCATTTAACACGGAATTCTCTAACAGTAATGTCTCGTTCCCATTGCAATTGGACTGATCACTTTCAGGTCCTGCACTAGATTGATGATTTGGAGCATTAGATGGTACCGAAGAGCTTAAATTTGCATTTTTTTCGGTCAGTTCTTCTGGAGGCCCACTCAACCTAGAATGGGAACTCATCGTATTCGTTGACACTACTGTCTCTGATGTCTCCTCTCCACAGCAATCAGACTGATTTGATTCGGATGCCAACCTAGCCTCATCAGTTGTAGCACTCGATGGAGCCACATTATTTTCTAACGATAAGTCTTCCTCAGGATCACTAGACCTAGACTCAGCTGTCATCTCTTTTGCTTTTCCATCTCCAGATGGCACTACGCTATCATTTTTCACTTTGCTACCTCTATCCTTATCACCTTCCTGAGTTGACTTATCCATCTTATTTGAATCCCCACAACAATCTGACATCAAGAAAATAAATTAATTGAATATTAATACCATAACAACATATTAATAACCAGCATGCTCACTTAGCAGTCAGCAGCATTCTTAATCATCTGAATTTTGATTATGGAAATGATAAGAAAACAAAGTTGAAGTAGTTAAACAGTCAATACAATACAACACAAGACAGGTTATTATTTACACAACAGAGTTCTCATGGCTTGCATAAAAAGGAGGAACTGATCCAAAACATTTCATAACAACTACTTTTACAAAATAACATACATTGCTCTTTGTTAAACCCAGGAAGGAAAACAACAACAAACCCAACTTTAAGCAAAGGGCAACTAAGTTAGTAAGTTACAACCATCACCGCATTGCCCAACAAAAAGTCATATCACTCATTTAACATACGCAAATTATCATCAATTCATTCCCTAAATCACCCAAAAAGTTATTAACTCAAGACTGTGTGACACTCACAACCCATTCCAGCAATAATAGCAAACTTTCCTTAACTTAATTAACAGCTCAAAAATAGATGATTAATTAAAGAATTAACTCTACAGATTAAGTTACATTGCATTTACCACCTTCAGATTTCCATGTAGCTCGATAAACACGCGCATGCAATCTCTTATTCTTAACCTTAGAATCGCTTCCTGCACGTTCCTCCTTCTCTTCTTCTTCTTTGTCTTCAACTCTCAACCGCTTCACACACTTCCGTTTCTCCTCCGTGGAACAAGATCCAAAGCTCTTCGAATTGGAGCCTTTAGAAGGAGGACCCGAAGAATGACCATCGCCAGAAGAACACAACCTCCCAGATCTCCTCAAAGGAGTCGCCACCACCGCCGCCGCAGGCTTCTCGATCTTCTTCTTATCGGAACTCCCCTTCGCCGGCGGCGTCTTCTTCTCGAGACGCCCGGACCTCCGGTTCCCGGCGATTGGAGTTGTCGGAACGGTTTTCATGGACAATGTATCTCAAGATTACCTCGGAAATTCAACCATGATCACCACGAACGCAACATTGAGCTGAAATTTTAATAATAGTAACTCTGTATCGTCAAAACCTAAACCTAATCGTATTTTTAGGAACAAAATTGGGGGAATACAGAAAATGATGATTTCCGTTGGAGATTAAATTAAAATAATAAAAAAAGAGTGATAGTTGTTGGATTTTGCAGAAGATAGAGAGAATCGAAGAGTATAGAAGTGCAAGATGAGAAGGTGTTGAAGGTGTGTTGGAAATGGCGGTGTTAAGGTGTGTTTGGTCCCGGAGACAAAACGTGAGAAGAAAGCTCGTGGAAAAAAAACGATTAGTTCTGATTTTACTTTTGACTTTTTGACATTTTTTTAGAGTTTTAGATTGGTTTTGTTATTTTGATAGGTCTAAAAGTCTTTTATGGTCAATGCCTCATTCACTTTTTGAGGTTTTGTTCAAATACTATAACCATAGGAAGACTATATAAGAAGGGCTAATCGTAGCCTAGTGTAAGTGATTTGTCAATTTAAAATTGCTAGCTAAGTCATTGTAAAAATAAAATAAAATAAAATAATGCTAGAGAACCAACGATAAGGAACCAATAAGGAGTCAATAAGTATAATTAGAGAAATAGTGGATGGTAAAAAAAAAGAGAGAAAATAAAAAAAAAGATAATTCCATAGAGGAAATTCTAAAAAAGGGAATTGATAATTTGCATGATTAATTACATTGATTACCTACTATTTATAGTAAAATACCAACTTTATAGATTATTCTAAAGACTATTTTAAATTGATATTAAATCCTAAACTTATACATGTATCAATATCCAATTGGCAACTAAAGATTTTAATAAAATTGAACTCTAAGATATTTTAAATATCCTAGATACAAGAAGAATGATGTTCTAATGGTCAACTCATTAGTCTGCTTAAATAAATATTTGAGATTTATATTTTATTTTGTATATACAGCAACTCATTGATCAAGGTAAATTCTTAAACAAAATTCAAATATGTGACATATTAGTTCTTGATTTTTCGGATTGAAAAATATCATGATAAATCAAAAATAAAATTAAAAAAAAAACAAGAAGAATTGTGTAGAATGATAGACTTTATCTAAAATGAATTTGGACTATTGTGGAACAAGTAAAATATTTTCGAATGAATTGTTAAATTTTTTTGTATATTTTATTATTATTATTTTTAAAAGCTCAACCATTTATTTGAAAATTATTTCAATGGTTCATAATTAACCAAGTTTATTGTAGACTTAATTTCAAGTCAATCATGAATTGTAAATATTGATTACACTGGAAAATATAGAACCTTTAATAACTAGAAAACAAGTAACTAACTAAATACAAGTTGTAAATTTTATTCTTAAGCATTAAGGATATTAATCACTATCACTATGTAAATTGAAGTTTGCTATCATACAGCTCTCAAGTGAAGTTGCAATAAACATATGAGTTGTTTAGAATCTTCATACTTCGCTTCTTTCATTAGGATGTGTTTAGAAGAGAGATTGAGATGGAAAGATTGAGACTAAAATATTAATACTGAAAGACTGAGAGTGAATTAAATTTTTTTATTGTGTTTGGTTTAAATTTATAAAGAAACTGAAAGGTAGGAAGAACAAATGCTAATATTGGAAACTTTAATATTATATAGAATATTTGAGTCAAAAAAAGTTATTAAAATTTTAGTCACAAGCTCCGATCCTTCCTAACTGGAGGTACTGAAATTACTGAAATTTTAGAAACTGAAACTAAAATTTTAGGATGCGTTTGGTTTGCGTTTTCATTTTCTATTTTTATTTCAATGTTTTCTGTTTTAATGTTTTCTGTTTTTATTTTCTGTTTTTTACAGTAAAAAACATGATTTTATTATTTTTACTTTTTTCTTTACAAAATTTAAAAACAGAAAACATTAAAAATGAAAATAAAAACACAAATCAAACCACCTTTAGTTTTGATCCTTATTTAATAAACATAATATTGAGAGTCACTGCTTAAGACTTAGAGTTAATAGAAGAGTAAAGTATGTATTATTAGTGTAATATTCTTCTTTTTCGTAGTACATGGGTATGTCATTGTTGAGAGAAAATAAAATAAATTTCTATCAAATCTTATAATAATCAAATCAGTTAGTGCAACTTGGGTTTTGGTTTCCCATATTTTAATCAAATCATTGATCATTCATTATGGATTGGTTTAATTAAAATCGGAAGCTACATAGCAATACAGATAGGCACACATATTTTCTTTTGGCTCCTATTGAATCTAATTGGTATGAAACAAATAGAAAGGAGTAAAGTACTAACTAACATTTCCCTATATATTAATTTTTATTTAATATATGTAATATGTGCATCAAATCAATCTCTATCTTCTGGTGTTTCTCTAGTTTTTTGCCGGCTTCTTAAGATTAACTGAATTAAATAAATAAATGCATTTGACTATATATCTATGCATGTTAAGAAACTTAGAAATATACCTTTTTTTTTTAATTAATCTCGTATATCTTCGTATATCTCTATAAGCCCTTTATGTTTTTTTTTATTTTAATTTTTGTATTAAGATATATTATTTCTGTTATACATAACAATTTATGTGCTATTGTATATTGTATTGGGATAATACTAGATGTATCATTGTACACACCTATACACATTATTTAGTAACACGGAAAAATGTAAACATTAATAAAAAAAAAAATATAAATTTCTGTGCTAATGTTTACATTTTCTATGTTGCTAAATATAATGGTACACGTAGATTTATTTTATTTATGTGTTTTATTAATTTTTCTATGCTGATGTTATATTTTCTGTATGATAAAGGAGATATATGAAAGTGTACAATAATACATGTGTGATTACCGTTTTTTAAAAGAGTTATTAAAAATATAATAAATAATATACATTGAACAAAACTTTATTATGTCAAGGTGTATAATATGCATTGTTATGCACAAAACATAAAACATAGCAAGAAAACAATCACTTTGTTCTTCCTTCTTTTTTTGCATTTAGTGACACTAAAATAATCATGATTCACCTTTGGTTTGTTTCCTTAATTTGCATTAGTGTATGCTATGCTCAGCAACACTATGATTCTTATAGTTGCAATTATGATGATACAATTTCAGGTTCAAGATACACTTGCAATTCAACAAACCATTCATGCAAAACATTCTTGGTTTACAAAGCCAACAAAAGCTTTCAAACTATTTCAAATATCTCAGCATTGTTCAACATAAAAACTCATGATGTTCTTGAACTAAACAACCTCAAAACTTCTTCTAATGATGTGGTAGAAGAAGGTAAAGAGGTTATTGTTCCTATTAACTGCACATGCATTGGTCAATTTTACCAGGTTAATGGCTTCACCTATGGAGTCACTCATAACACCACTTTTTATGATGTTGCATGCCAAGTGTTTGAAGGATTGCTGAGCCCAGTAACACTTTCTGAGGAGAATGTTCCACTTGGGAATAAACCAGATTCTGGTTTTGAGATTAAGATCCCTCTTAGATGTGCATGTGTTGATGATGTCATTAGTGGCATGATGAAGGTTAAGTACCTTGTCACATACCCTGTTGTTGTAGGTGATGATCCTGGAAAATTGGCCAAGAAATTTGGTTTCCCAATTGATGATTTCTATGTAGCTAATGGCTTGAATGGATGGTCAACCATTTTCCCAAACACATCTGTTTTGATTCCAATAAGGGATGTTCCAATCAAAATCTTTGATGTTCAAGATTCTCCTTCTCCACGTCCTTTTTTTCTTCCCACAAACCCGGTGCCTGAAGCGGACGAAACCCAAGGTTCGAATTTGTATATTGCAGGGCCTATTGTAGGATTTGGTTTGTTCATAGCATTGGTTGCAAGTGGATTATATGTTAAGCGCTTGAAGAAATGGAAAAATGATGCTGTTGTCCCCTCCACTGATTCAAACTCCACCAACCTGACATGCTCAACGACCGGAAGCTCTCCTATGTATATGAAAACCGGCAGAAGATCCTCCACGGCTTCGTGTCTGACGCCAGATCTTCTCGCAGAAATTAAGTACTGCTTGGTTAACTACAGCATAGAGGAGATTGAGAAGGCCACCAAGAATTTCAGTGAAGAAAACAAGATTGGTGATTTGGCCTATAAGGGACTACTCAACAATCTTGAGGAGGTGATGGTAAAGAGGATGAGGTTTGAAGACACAGGACAGGTAATTGATTTGCATTCTAAGATCAACCACTTTAACATTGTGGAATTGCTTGGTGTTTGTTATGGTAGTGAGAGCAAAGTTTCATCACCATCATCATGGTCTTATCTGGTTTTTGAATTGCCTAAAAATGGTTGCTTAAGGGATTGTTTATCTGATCCAAGCAACAATCTAAAT
>JASCZI010030386.1:15997-31836 GCA_036250425.1 Stylosanthes scabra | reverse complement strand
AAATTGCTTTTGATATTGCAACATGTCTTTACTATTTACATTGCTGTGCTTTCCCTTCATATGCTCACATGAATGTCAATAGTAGAAACATATTCATAACTTCAAAGTGGAGGGGGAAGCTAGCAGATGTTGGTAGAGCCATGGCTATAAATGCCAAACCCCAAAAAACAAATGAGAGTGTAGAACTTGTTAAAGGATGGGTGGCACCAGAATATCTCTTGAATAGGACAGTTTCTGAGAAAGTTGACATTTTTGCATTTGGGGTTGTGTTGCTTGAGTTGATCTCAGGAAGGGACAATTTTGATGGGAAAACAGTGAAAGATTCACTTGGGTTTTTGTTAGGGGAATCAGGTGAAGGTGGTTGTTTTGAAGGGCTGAGGAGTTTCATGGATCCTAATCTGAAGGATTATGATCTACCAGAAGCTTTGTGTTTGTCTTTCTTGGCAAAGGATTGTGTTGCAGATGATCCAATGTATAGACCAACCATGGATGATATCATGAAAGTCCTTTCAAAAATGGCTTAATCAAAGATCAAGAGCAGCATAACAAGAAGTTAAAAATCCCTTTCCAAATTATTAGACATGATTAATCTTTGTAACAATGATGAAACTTCATTGTATGATGATGTAAAATATATTGTTCATGATGAGTAAGTTTTGAGTTTTCACACCTTCCTAATTATGCTTATTATCTTCCTTATCTGCTAAGTGCTAACCATTGCTTAATTGTGTAGAAAAAGAACATCTCTATGCTAGATTAATAAAGTCAAAACAAGACAGTTAAAGAAAGATGAATACTCACGTCTCACATGCATACGACTTCGCATGAAGTAATTATTAAGAATCGTTAGATGATTTGACATATTTGATTAAATTATCATCTAACAATTTTAGAGTGTAAATTTCACATCAAGTTAACTGCACGTGAGTTTCCAGTATTCTATTGGAAAAGTATAGGCAACCAATAGTTTTCTAACCAATAAATCAATCAACAAAAAATAGAACATCCGTAACCATTGTTTATAGAACATCCACAATAGATATCATAGAACATTCGAAATCTAAACCAACTATCAGCCAACTTTATATTCTTTTAAAAACAAAATATTCGAAACCTAAAAAAATAGAACATCTAATTCAAGTCGTTGGATAGCATTGTTGTATTCTATTTCATATGCAATTGGCTTTTAGTTTTCTTTGTCTTTGAATTGAACACAAATGACTCATCTTTAACACTTATTGATGGGAGGTACATTAGAGAAGCATATTCCATTTTACATTAGTGGTTGAAGAATTGCATTTAACACTTATTTGTTGGATTATTGTGTGTCACACACATTAACTTTGATGGGTTACTCTCTCTTATTGGTTAATATTTTTTTAATTTTTTTTCTTTGTGTGGCCATATGTCTGCCTTGTATTTATTAGTGAACTCATCATGGATGTTAAATATTTCTTTTAACTTAATTTTTGTCTTCAAGGACGGCATTAATCTCCTAAATTGCATGCTTTTGTCGCCATCTATGGATCTTTTCATATTAATTAGGTCATTTATTATATATATGTACTAATTAAATAATCTTCAAATTATATTGGATTTTTCTAGATAGTTACTGGAACGAAATAATTATATAAGAGTGTTATATAACTAGCATTTTTTTCCAGTAATTAATTATTATCAATATTCAAAGATACTGATTAAAAATATGACATTGAATTGTTGGATTAAAAATATATTGATTTATTAACTAAAAATGTTGATTAATACAAATTAAAATGTTCTGCTTTCGGAACTTTTCTTCACATTATATATATATATATATATATATATATATATATATTGTTGATAGTATTTCTCAATCCGACAGGTCGATTATTAATTTATTGAAATTTCATTTAAGGATCTACTGCTATTGGCCAATGAGTTGCAGGCTTGCAGCATACACAAAATGTGATTCAAGCTTTCGATACTTACTTAAACAAACTAATAATTTAATCACTATAAGTCTAGCAACCATGTCGCAATCACGGATATTGTTAAACTGCATTGTGGTAGGTGATCTAAAAGTTGAACGATTGTTGTTTATTAATCATTAATTAACTATTGACTATATATAGACATACATATTTAATATTTTATTTAAAAAACATTATACTACTATAAACAAATATTTTCTTACTATAAATTTGATTATTCTGGTGGATAATTATTTTAATTTATTAGAAAAATACGTAGATAAATATATACAAACATAGATAATTTAATTTAATGTATTATCCATATAAGAAGTTTTTATACAAAAAAATCAATCATGTATTAACGTATTAGGAAAAAAATTACTTTCATCGTTATAACACATTAAAAAAATTATTATACTACGTTAACAGAAGTATTCTATTATGATAAGTTCGATTATTCTAGTACATAATTATTTCACTAAAAAAAATACATAAATAAATATATAAAAACATGAATAAATACACAGTAACTCCTAGCATTTCCTTAATTAAAAATAGAAATGTATTTTGGTATGTTGAGCTGCACTGTGCGATTATTTGTTGGTTGTATTGGTCTCGCATTCCCATTTGAATCCTGCAAAATATGTCCAAATTTAAAACATCATTCGAAATATTATCTACATTTTCTCAATTTTGGTAAGATTTTTTTTAATTTACAAGAGTGAATATATAAAACTTACATCATGAACAGCATCCCTAAGCAAATTGATTTGGTCCCTTGTAACACTTCCAATCTGAACAAGCAATTATTAGACCTCCATTAATTAGTTAATTTTTATTAAATTTTTTTATCAAAAATATGTTGGGAGAGAGGCTCGAACTCAAAATTTATATTAAGAGAAGGGAATAAATATCATTTGAGCTATAATTCATCGTTGGCCATTAATTAGTTAACTTGTATTATTATGTACATATATATAAGATCCCATGCATTAAAATTGATATAATTTCACTTGATGAAATTATCCTATATATAATAATACTTTTTTAAAAAAAATTGGTGACTATATATAATTAATAATACAAATAAACTTGTTAATTATTAATATATATATATATATATATAGTAATTAATAATTTGGAAATTTGAATTACCTGTTTAACAATGGTCCAAGTAACATTCTCAGAGCAAGGAGGAGTAGTCAATGAACCCATGAATCTGTAGTACATGTTTTTGTTTATATTTACCTCCCTTGGATCAATTACACCCACTGATATACTTGTTGAGTTAGAAATTGCCTTCAAATCTTCCTCTAGCTACAAAATTATTATTCTTAATTATTACAATAATTTGTTAGAATTTTATTACAATATTATTATGATGTTGGACAAATAATAAATAATAATTAATAAATTTATTCAATGCAAAAATTATTGTATACCAATGACAATAATTTTTAAAAATTATTTTGTTTATATTAAATTTTAAACTTAAACTTTAAATCATAAGCTAATTAAACCTCAACTGTAAATCCTATTTTTTTAAATTGAATTTTAATTTTATAACTAAAAAAGAAAAGTTGTTTATAATTTTAATTAACTAAAATTTGATTTTTTGTGCTTTTTTAATACTCAATATAATTAATCACTACAATATTTCTAGCAAAAAGCGGTGATTTTTGGATTTGATATCAAGAGTTTTAACCCGTCGATATATTTGCCAAAAAAAATAGAAAAAAATATAAAAAATATCCACGAAAAATATAAATATTGACAAATTATTTATGAAAGATGGGTTCCGTACGATAAAATTACCTAAAATATCATATAAAATTATCCAAATGTCATGGCTCGTTGATGACATATTTAGGTACGTAGTTTTAATTTGTCAAACGGAACTCATCTTTCATGAATAAAAAATTCGTTTCTTTTTTTCATGGATAGTTTTATCAACGCTAGAATTTTTCGTGGGTAGTTATGTTACCTTTTTTTTTCGAAAAAAAAAAATCTTTTTTAAGTGTAATTAGCTTACCGAGATATCATGACCCCTATTCTTAAGGGTAGCATTGGAGGGATTGTAGTTCAAAATAAGGGGTCCTAATAGGTTTTCTACAACCTTCTCATTATCCAAATCAATTGGTGATTGCATTCTTCCATTTTTGCACAAGCTCCATTCTGGTTTTATATCTCCCCAATGAGAAGGTCCTCTATCACTTTTTTCATCATAATTAAACTCGTGCTCATCCTCTGTAATTAATTACATAAAAACAAATAATTAACATCACTTAAACTAACACACCAAATATATATCATATTATTAGAAATAATCATAACACAAAAAATAAATTATATATATATATATATAGATCTTGAAATTATAATTAGTCAATTATTAATTAATAAAGCGTGGAAATTATTAAGTACTTACCAACTTCTTGGGATTTTGCTGGGGAAGATAGCAAAAGAAGTGCTATAAATAAACTGCAAATGAAAATCTTCATCAGTGAAAAATTTTCCATTTGAAGTACAATAATTTTTTTTCCTCCTCCTGATGATGTTGTTATATGTGGCAAGGATCAAGTTATTACTATCTCATATTTATAGGCTGCCACAACAAGTTGTGAATATAAGTAAGATGTTGGATTAATTAATTAATTAATTAATTAACTTGGGTTAGTCTAGTGATTAGCTCATTAGTTTACTTAAGCAAGTGTCGGGAGTTCGAATTCCGCCTTGTACATGCAACAATCCAGTAACCAACAACAAACTCATTCTTAAATTGAGTTTAGATCTACAGTGGATTAATCCTATGGAGCTGAGCAATACCATGGAAAAAAAAAATTAGTTAATCATGGCGCGGTCCTAAGTTTTCAAACATATGAAAAGCATGTGGTTTAGATCGAAGAAACTTTGGTTCATCACGGTTTCCAATTTTCTAGAGTAGTACATGAACCAATGTTAATATGTTATTGTCGCCTAGCTACCATATATAGTTGAGGGGAAAAAATAATACAACTAAAATCTATAAACGAGAAATAAAACTAAATTTAACTAAAAAATTAGGTAATAATAAAAATAACATGAATAAATGATAAATATATGTAGAGAAATTCACCGTAATATAATCCAATATATATATACAGAAGTTTAGTGTAATATAATTCATACAAATATATTACATATATGAGAGATCTTTGCTATATTTTTTTTTCTTAATTTTTATTCATTAGTTTATGAAAAATTAAGTGAAACCATGAGTTTGAAACTAATTCCAGAGTATGTAAATTGGATCGAAGAAATCTACATTTTTAGCCTACGGATCCGGTTTGATCCACACCTTGCAGATTCTTGAAAATTAAAAAATGATTTTAAAGAAAAAATGAAAAATATGATAATACAAAGCTTATTTTTCAGCCTATTTTCTTATATTACATAAACAATAACAAAAATTAAAAATAATAAATATAAATTTAAACAAATTGATATGAAAATCATAAGTTAATATCGAATCTGATTTAATATGCAAATTTTGAATAAATTCGGTTTTTTATACGATCTTATACGATTGTGCGGATTTTATCCAATCCATCCACACTCCTATTTATGTATTTGTCGGTGGTGAATTATTAGGGACACTCTTGCTTAGTAACAATTATTTGCCCTCAATTATTTTATCCACATATATGGATATACTTTGTGCTTATCATTGCAACTTGTTCTTCTAAGTTTATATAGATGTACGTTTCGGAATCTCATCATCTTAATTATACAAGATTGGTTATATTTTTATATATTTTTTTTAATTTAAAAAACTCAAGTATATATATTATTAAATAAATTAATTAACATATAAAAAATAAGATTCATTAAGGTATTTGCTAAACTAGGTTTTAGTTAATAAGTTTGCTAGCAATAATAAGATTTAGATGTTCTTAATTTATTGCAGTTGACTTTAAAATATAAAAAATAACTCTAAGAAAGTAAAAATAAATAAAGTTTACCACGTTACCATATTTATATTATATGGTGAAAAACCTTTGAATTTCAAATAATTAGTAAACATATATAACTTCTTAATTTATATTATATATTAAACTAATTCGTCGTTTTCCACGTTTGTTGATGATGATAGTTCAAGACAATATTACACAGAAGGAAAAAAATCAAATTGGAAATCAACAAAGTACAACGTTAGCTAGTGACCTTAGAATAATCCAACCAAATTAAATGTGAATTTTCTTAGAAGAACAATCAAGATCAATAAATTATTAAAGCCAAAAGGAATCACGTGAGATTGGAATCTGAGTGGAAGAACATTATATGTACGATTTTTATATATTTATTTTTAATATTAAAAATATATACATAAAAGTTTATACAAATATATATAATTTGTTTTAAATAAATGAATTGATTGAATAATGAAATGAAACGTGCACGGCTTTCATCCATTACCCAAAACTTTAGGGGGAAATGTAATAGATTTTAATCAAATAATTTAATTTAATGTATTATCCGTATAAGAAATTGTTTATAAAAAATCAATCATGTATCAACGTATTGAAAAACAAAATTTTACTTTCATCGTTTATAAAATCATCTAAGCACATTAATAAAATTAAATAAAAAAATTATTATATTATACTACTGTGAACAAGTATTTTATTATGATAATTTTGATTATTCTAATAGATAATTATTTTACTACAACAATACATAAATAAATATATATAAAAACATGGATAAATATGCAGTAACTCTTATCATTTAATTTCCTTAATTAAAAATGTATTTTGGTATGTTGAGCTGCACTGTGCGATTATTTGTTGGTTGTATTGGTCTCGCATTCCCATTTGAATCCTGTAAAAATATGTCCAAATTTTAAATATCATTTGAATTAAAAAATTTCTTCGATGTAAATTAAGTTGATACAAATATAAAATATTTTTTTATAATATAAATTTTACTCTTTAAATCCTATAAAAATTAAAATAAAATATAAATATAGGCTCTCACATATTTTTATTAAAACTCACATTTATATCATTTATATTTATACTGGATAAATGTCCTTTAAATTATTATCTAAATTTTCTCAATTATTAATAACTGATTTAATAACTAATTTTTAAATATATGAGTAGAAACTTACATCATGAACAGCATCCCTAAGCAAATTGATTTGGTCCCTTGTAACACTTCCAATCTGAACAAGCAATTAGACCTCCATTCATTAGTTAACTTAAATTGTATTATTATTATGTACATATATATATAAGATCCCATGCATTAAAATTGATATAATTTCACTTGATGAAAATGAAATTATCCTATATAATTAATAATACTTTTTTTTGGTGACTCTATATAATTAATAATACAAATTAACTTGTTAATTATTATCATATATAATTTGGAAATTTAAGTTAATACCTGTTTAACAATGGTCCAAGTAACATTCTCAGAGCAAGGAGGAGTAGTCAATGAACCCATGAATCTGTAGTACATGTTTTTGTTTATATTTACCTCCCTTGGATCAATTACACCCACTGATATACTTGTTGAGTTAGAAATTGCCTTCAAATCTTCCTCTAGCTACAAAATTATTATTCTTAATTATTACAATAATTTGTTAGAATTTTATTACAATATTATTATGATGTTGGACAAATAATAAATAATAATTAATAAATTTATTCAATGCAAAAATTATTGTATACCAATGACAATAAGTTGTCTCGTGTTATTCCAATCTTGTAAAGTATTCCAATCACTGCTATTTGATTATTTGATGGAGTTTGATGCACCAAGTGTAACTCTAGATCCACTCTGCACAATAATATTCAACATTTAATTTTATTAATATGTAATTATTATTATTATATGGGTAATATATATATACTCAGCGAAACATAGGACAATTAAATATATAAAATAATAATAATATAACAATAATTATACACAACTAAGTGATTTTTCCAACCAAGTCCAACCAAGCTCCTCTCCCACACGCGCGCTTTCCCCCTTGTGTTACTGCGTTTTTTTTTTCCTTCTTCTCTTCAACACATGAAGAAGCTGTGGAGAACGATGATGATAACAACGATGATGACGACCACGATGACAGTGACAACGACGGCGGAGGAGGAGGAGAAACGGGTGGAGGAGGAGCAGCAGCAGCGGCAGAAGGTGAAGGAGGAGCAGCAATAGCAGAAGGAGAAGGAGGAGGAGGAGAAGATGAGGAGGAAGAGGAGGAGGATGGTAATATCATTGTCAGTAGAGAAGAAGAAGAAGATGGAGTACATTTGAGTACATTTGTGTTTCTACTTTCATTCAAAACCATTTATGTTTTCATATAAATTCCATTTCTGTTTTCATGTAAATTTCGTTTCTGTTTTCGTGACCCAAAGTCACGCCTAGATGTAAACAAGACCACGCCCAGGTGTGGGTTCATCACCAAATCCGTTTCTGTTTTCATATGAATTTCATTTCTGTTTTCATGTAAATCCCGTTTCTGTTTTCATGACCCAAAGTCATGCCTAAGCGTAAACAAGACCACGCCCAGGCGTGTGTTTATCACCAAATCCATTTCTGTTTTCGTATAAATTTTGTTTCTGTTTTTATGTAAATTTCGTTTCTGTTTTTGATATAAAATCCATTTTTGTTTTTCATGCAAATTCCGTTTCTGTTTTCATTCAAAATTCGTTTATGTTTTCTTAGAATATTCAATTCAATTTTTCATCAACAACAACAACAGCAGCAACAACACCAACAATGTAAATAATGGAAGAAGAGGAAGAAGAAGATGACGAAGAAGAGGAAGGAGAAGAAGACGACAATGACAACGATGACAATGATGGCGGCAGCAACGACGACGACGATAATGATGGCGGCTGCAGCGACGATGGCGAAGGCAAAGCAAGAAGAAGGAGGAGGAGGCGCTGAAGAAGAAGAAGAAGAAGAAGAAGAAGAAGAAGAAGAAGAAGATTGGGGGAGAGTAAACGCGTGTTTGAATTTTGGGGGAGAGTAGTGAACGCGCGTGTGAGAGTGAGAGTGAGAGTGGGGAAAAAAATTTGGTTGAACTTGGTTAGGGTAATTGCTTAAATGTGTAGTGATATTGATAATATAATAGCATATATATAGTAATTAATTATCCATATTAATTAATATTTGACTTAATCTAGCTATTTTTAAAGTTTAAACCATCGGATCCATTATATCCGATATGTGACATAATATAATAATAATATATATAGTAATTAATTATCCATTATTAACATTTATTTTATTTATATAAGAAAAACAATATACATCATTTTTTAGAATGAAAAGATAAATATTAGGTAACCTATATATCCATAAAAATTACGTATTTGGCATTTTATTTCATAACAAAAAGTCAAAAGTGTACGTAGATAAATACGTATGTACCTTTGTCCATGAATGGTGTGTTCAGAAGGAGTGTGCCAATGTAATTGTTTAAGTATATAACGACTTCCATTAATTTGGAGATTGCTGGTTTCCTCAAGAAACTCCAACTAGTTAAACAAATAAAACAACCAATTAGAGACACAACTCTATCTGAAAACCAAAAGTTTGAAAAAGAAAAAATTATTAAGGGAGTCAATTTTTATTAGATTATTTATCGTATTCAGTTCGTTATTTAATTATTTAAATACTAACTTGAATTAACCAAAGTGATAGATAAATTTATTCTATTTTTTATAACACTGAGTTTGACTTTCAAGATGCATCTTTTTAATTAGGGAATCAACTTTTTTTTCTATTAACTATTAGTAAATTTTTTAAAATTATTTTATTTATAACAAAAAAATTTAAGCTTTAAATCATAAACTAACCATCATCCGTAAATTATATTTTTTAAAAAAGAATGATAATTTTAATTTTATAATGAAAAAAGAAAAGTTAATTATAATATTAATTAACTTAAAATTAATTTTCTATCATTTTTTAAATAATAATATAATTAACATTATATCATTTTCAGCATATAGCAGCAGTTTCTAAAATTGATAACGACGGTTTTAAAAATTACTGCTAAATTGGCATGATTTGTCTGTGTAGAAACAACCTTTTGCCTTTAAATATGTTTTTGCCGCGGTTTAGGCTAAATGGGTGTTAAATATTGCTTATATTACATCCCCTTCAAAAATCGTCTCTACATATTTTTTTAATTAGCAACAATTTCGACGAACCGCCGCAAAGAAAACTGCCGCTATATCTTCTTTTGTTTCAAAGTGTAATTAGCTTACCGAGATATCATGACCCCTATTTTTAAGGGTAGCATTGGAGGGATTGTAGTTCAAAATAAGGGATCCCAATAGGTTAACTACTTGAACCCTCTTATTATTCAAATCAATTGGTGATTGCATTCTTCCAGTTTTGCACTCGCTCCATTCTGGTTTTATGTCTCCCCAATGAGAAGGTCCTCTATCACTATTTTCATCATAATTAAACTCATGCTCATCCTCTGAAATTAATTAGATAGAAACAAATAATTAACCTCACTTAAACACACCAAATATATAGATCATATGAAAAAAGAAAAATACAAGTAACTAATAATTTTATAACCAATAAATCAACCAACAAAAAATAGAACATCCACACAAAAAATTATAGAACATCTGAAACTTAAAGCAAGCAAGCATCGGATAATTTTGTATTTTTTTAGAAACAGAATATTCGAAACCTAAATAAATAAATAAGCTCGAGTGGAGGAAGGATTGTTGTATTGAAAATCATAACTCAAAAAAATAAAGAATATATATGTATGTATGTATAAATCTTGAAATTATTATAATTAATCAATTAATATACATTAATTAATTAAGTACACTTACCAACTTCTTGGGATCTTGCTGGGGAAGATAGCAAAAGAAGTGCTGTAAATAAACTGCAAAAGAAAACCTTCATCACTGAAAAATTTTCCATTATTTGAAGTACAATATTTTTTCTTCTTCTTCTCTGATGATGTTGTTATATGTGGCAAGGATCAAGTTATTACTATCTCATATATTTATAGGCTGCTCCAACAACACTACAACACTATCTAATAATTGGATTAATTAATTAATTAACCATGGTGGCCCTACGTTTTCAAACATATGAAAAGCATTGGCTCTAGATTGAAGAAACTTTGGTTCATCACGACTTCCAATTTTGTAGACTTGTACATGAACCAATGTTGATGGTTGCCTACCAGAGTTGAGGTAAAAAAATAATGCAACTAAAATTTATAAACAAGAAATAAAACAAAATTTAACTAAAAAATTAGTTAAACACTTGGGTTTTGGTGAGGGTTTATCGATCGGAAAAAAAAATTAGGTAATAACAAAAAATAATGTGACTAAATGATAAATATTATAATTACTATATATGTTAATCTAGTTACAACTTCACCAAATTACGGAAATTCAAAATATATACAGAGAAGTTCACCCTAATATAATTCATATATTATGGAAATTCATACAATCATTTTTTATTTACAAAACTCAAGTGTATATATACTATTAAATAATTAATTAACATATAAAAAATAATTAAGATTCATTGAGGTATTTTCCAAACTAGGTTTTAGTTAATCAATTGTAATAATAATAGTTAGATGTTCGTAATTTATTGCAGTTGACTTTAAAATATAAAAAATAACTCAAAGAAAATCAAATTAAAGTTTAATAATACGTCATCATATTTATATTACATGGTGATAAACCTTTGAATTCCAAATAATTAGTAAACGCTTAATCTAATTAGGATCAGCGAAGCAACGTACTAAAATAACATAAGATTAGTTATATTATATTATATTAATTCGTCGTTTTTCACATTTTTATTTTTTATTATAAATATGTTAGAAAGATGTTCGAATTTGAGACTACTAATAAGAAAAGAGAATAAATGCCATTTATTAACATTGATTGTTCAAGATAATTATAGAAGGAGGGGAAATCAACAAAATTTAGAGAGAAACCTTTTTCAATTTGAATTTTTCCTTAAGTACGTACATTTTTGGTTGGTGGAGAAAAAGTCCAAATGAAAACAATATTTTTCTTGTTTTTTTGGGTTGTATTTTCTCTCATATTTAAAAATCGTGATGAAATCTACTGGTACCTTACAATTCACATATTATGATGCTAAAACAACTTGAATACAACGTTAGTAGTGACCTTTGAATATAATCCTACCAAATGTGAATTTTCTTAGAAGAACGTACAATTATATGTACGATTTTATATATATATATATTTTTTAAATTTTAATATTAAAAAAATATATATATACATAAAAAATATATACCCAAAGAAAAAATATAGGTAATCAATAATTTTTTAACCAACAAATAAGCTAATAAAAAATAGAACATCCAAAACCATTGTTTATATAACATATACAATAGAAGTCATAAAACATCTGAAACTTAAAGCAACCTCAGCCAACTTCATACTTTTTTAGAAACAGAACATCCGAAATCTAAAAATAGAATATCCGAAATCTAAAGAAATAAAACATACAATTTAAGTTGTTGACTAATGTTAGCTGAATTTTTATTGGTTACCTGATATCCAAATATAATTTTTTTTTTAAATAAATGAATTAATTGAACAATGAAATGAAACGTGCCCGGATTTCATTTCATCCATTACCCAAAACTTTAGGGATGGAAATGTAAAAGATTTTAATCAAATAATTTAATTTTATGTATTATATATCCGTATAAGAAATTTTTATACAAAAAATAACCATGTATTAACCTATTATAATTAGAAAAAAGAAAGCAAACTTTTACTTTCATAATTTATAAAGTCATCTAAACATATAAATAAAATAAAGTTATATTATAAAATAAAAAATCATATTGAATGAATGAAAAATTAAAAAAAAATGTGCCACTTCATCCAAATTAAAGAACGATTCTAGATTTTTGACTTTAATGTCCGTACGTACAAACGTATTATCCTGGCTACTTGTCTCTGATGTAATTTGTTTGAGAACTGATTTTTCTATACACAATATTTCATGAAAATGATAGATAGATTATTACACAAGAGACTAATCTTAGCATAAATTTATTATATTTAATTTAATATTCCTAATTATATATATATAATATTTAAAAGTACTCATTTATTATAATAATAATAATTAATAATTAATTAATTACAAATAAAAAATTTAACTATTTTAACTATATTTTTTGTTTATCAAATATTTCTCATATAATATTACTCATTTTTGTAGAAGCTTGACCTTAATAAATAAACTTTAATTAAACCTCTAAGCTCGAAAGTATTTTGCCTCAACACTCCGGCGATGACCAGTTCCAAATCCAATATTACATACACAAAAGTAAAATGAAATTATGAAAGTGAAATAGTTGTTCAAATCAAGGTAGAGAAAATCGAAATTTTACGTAGAATTGAAAAATAAATTAAAATATAAAAATGTAAAATCATAGAAAAATTTAAATCGTAAAATCGTCTGACTTAGTATAAATTGTGTAAAATCGATTAACTCATTAAAAATCGTAATATCAAAAGATATTAAGAATTTAATCAAGATTCTAGCTTAGTTCAAATTAAACGACGGTTTATGAAAGGTGCACTTATGATATGCAAATCAATTGGAAAAACAATTTCTAAAGCAACCAACAAGTCCCATTTTGTAATGGAAATTAAAGTATCCAGGAGAGTTTAACTTTACAGGGTAGAATTTTTTATAAGATTATCTTATCAAATTCATTTGTTTAAATAATTTTTTAAGTAACATTTTTTTAAATAAATAAATAAATTTAAACATTAATTAATTTATCTGATGTAATAATACAAAATTAGATGTTTAAATAAAATTTTCTTATTAATTAGATTGTTAGTATATGAAAATTAAATTTACTAATTAATTCAGATTAAAGAAAGTTTAACAATTCAGTGAGGCAATTAGACAAACAAAATAAAAGGAATATTTTGAAAAAGAAATATATTTATACTATTGGAATATATATAATTGCCTATATTTTTTTAATTGAAAATCCAAAGAATATTCTCTTATCAATATTGAAGACTTGTACATTGATATTTGTAATGTTCTCCTCCTTATGTAATAGCGCCTGCTAATAATAATTTCTAACCCAAATCACTAAAATAGTAAAATCTATGTATCCCTACCAATAAGCAATAAATAAATAAACTATAAATTAATTTTTTTATTGAAAATAAAAAAAATAAATTTCTGGCGCCTTTATTTTATATTTATTAAATATAAAAAATTTAAATAGTAATTTTATTATGTATACATATTAGTTAAACTCATATATAATATCATTATCATTATCTTGCTTGTTTTGATGGCACAAATAAATGAGTGAATCTAGTTACAGTAAAACTTGGCAAAATCATTATTATCATGTTAGTTGATTTTGACAACATCCCTCCTAATAATTCACCACTACTATCTAATTGGTTTCGTTTTGGTGGAGGATTCCTATTCTTAATCCATTATGTTATACAGTTTAGTTTAGAATGTGACTATATATATAACTAAATGTTCATTAAAAAAAATCCAATCGAATTCAACATGTTATATATATATATATATATTGAACAAACACCATGTTATTTAAATTAAAAAAAAAAAACACATTTGAAACACAAAGGAGAGCAAATTAAAAAATAATCCAAATTAAATTGCCTGGACATCTATGAAATAAGCAACGTGTCTAATTACCAAATACATGCCAATACTTAATTAATTGACTCTTAATTCATCATTTTATATTATTTCTTTTTTACAAAAGAAACTTGAGTTAAAGCTTTATTAAAATTAAATTTAATAAACTCAAAATGATTTCCACTGCTTTAATTTAAGTGGAGATCCCCTATTATTAGTGCCCACCATATAAATTTGGACAAATCATCTCATCATTTGATATATTTTATCATTAATTATTTTAATGGGCATTAATTCATCGCACTTAACCTTGCCTCATTATATTGGTGACAAACCCCACCATAATACTATTTTTTGAAGTTGACTACTTCCCATTCACCATCTCATAATATCATAATAAAATATAACAATTAATTAATTTCCATGCTCCTATATATAATGCTTCTTGTGCCTTCTTTCTCCTTAGTAAAAATTCGATCATATATACAAACTAGCACATATAGAGCAATATCCTAACTACACCAGGTTCGTTTTATATATATTATTACATGATGATGGAAGTTAGTTTTTGATCGTACATATATTCCATGTGCGTATATTTATGAAGCGCGGATTATTCTATAAGTTGCTGTGTCGACGTGACGGACACTCCGTATTATATGATTTTAGTCAAATATATTTTGTTATTTGACGTATCGCTGTGTCACATGTCGTGTCGTGTCCCGTATCCATCTATGTTTCATAGGTGTATATATATAGTTGATATTCCTTGCTAGCTTCACACTATTACTTTCTTTCTTGTATATATAATTTAGATATTATATATGCTTTTTTCATTTAATTTGCTTAAACTTTCCTTAAAATATTTCTAATTTATTTCATCCAACTTTTCAATGTTATTTTTGCAATGTATACAGTATATCCAAATATATTACTAATATATATAAAAAAAATTGATGAAATTAAAGAAATCTATAAATATATATAGTTGTTAGAGATATAATTATTAATATGTTTTCTTTTAATTTCTCTACTTAAAAATTTTCTAATATGTAATTTAATGACATGGTTATTATAACCGAAAAAGTTTAGAGTTTAATTCTTCGTTGACATAAAAAAAATTCTGCTATACAAATTTCATGTAAATCCAAAAAAGACACATGTATGAAGTGTATTAGAGATATAATTATTCAC
>JASCZI010030386.1:0-11985 GCA_036250425.1 Stylosanthes scabra | reverse complement strand
AAATATTGTGTTGACCCAACTATTATGGTAAAATTATTGTTCCAATGATGTTTTATGTACATCGAATACATATTCATTCATTATGAGCATTTAAAAAAAAAAAAAAAGAGATCAACACTATAATTCTCCAAGTCCAAAAAATAAACACTATAATTCTCCTTTCTCACTCTGAAACCTTTGCATGTGATTTAAATCTATATGGAAGTATGCATGTAGAGCTTGGAACAAACATATTATTGAACCTTATAAAAATGGTGACAATGTACAATCACACAGTAGAAAAAAAAAAAGAAAAGTAATCAACTTGCAGTGTCCTTTCTTAGACTTTTAAATCCAAGTTGGATTTACAAATAAGTGAACCCCAGCTAATATGAATGAATATGACCGTGACAAATAAATCATAAAATCAATTTAATATATTTTCAGGTAAACTAAATTATTAACTCCACCACAAAATTAGAAACAACATTATTTTACCTACTCCCAAACTCAAATATTCCAAAATAATAATAATAATGATCATTTAGCTTGACAATGAAAAATCAAATAGTAGATGTGCTATTTTAGAACTATGATAATAAAAAGTGGATGATGATAATGAGACCTTAATTCTTCTTTCATAGATAACTGTAATAGACTCTTATTTGGTACATATATTCAAATACACTAATAAAAAGAAATATCATATCATCAAATATCATGACTCTGTTACACATCACACATAACTTCAATCCAGAGTTCTTAAAAAATATCCATAAATCTATATAGATTTAGAAATTTTTAAGTCCAACTGAAACTTAGATGTTTCTGCATTTTTAACCATTAAAATAATTTTAATTATAAATATATATAATTAAGACTAACGATTATAAATTCTGGATATAGCTAAAACGCTTCCTATAAACTTTTGTTCTATAGTGTATAATTTTCTAACTTTAATTAGTGATTCCATTCAAACCAACGGTGAGATTATCAAGAACTAACACATGGATTTAGAAGTTACATTGGGAAGTAAGTAACTGACACAATATAAGTTACTGTACACTATCTATTCAATATCTACTAATAAGCAATGATGGAATTTGGGTTTTCCCCCATGTTATATGGGCGTCACACACACATTCATATATAAACCTAATGAACCTAATAACTAGCTATGTTTGTGACCTAACTTTATAGCATCCACAGTAAATTAACTGACACCAAATAAATTAGAAAAGACTACTACTTGCACAAGCCATTCATATGATGCATGCTGCCTTAAACACACATACCCTTTATGTCACAACATCACTTAAATTCCTGACACACATTAATCATACCAATACCATACATACTTAAATATTTTAAACAATACAATTAATTAATTAACTATAAACTTATGGATTAATTAAACTATGGAAAAATTTTGAAATATTTTTAAAATACCAATATTCTAATAATTTTAACTATTAATTCAATTATAAAATATATATAATTAAGATCATCCTTTAAAACAAAAAAAATGTTCATGTTATTTGTTAAAAGTGTTCAATAATTTAAAATATTTAATTAAATTATCATTTAATGATAATAAAATATCACTTTCTCATAAAATTAACAGCAACTGAATTTCACCTTAAAACAATAAAAAATAAACATGAACAGGTTCCAAAATTATGTTTATTAAATAAAAATAAAAAATAAAAAATGATCTATTAAATTTGCATATATAATAATAATAATAATAATAAATGAAATTAAAAAGCAGGTTAGAGAAAAAAAAATCAAACCTCATCTTGCATGAACAGTAATTTAGCCTTGTTCTTTTGGCACTCTGGTCGAGAAGAAGAAGTAGAAGGGCCATGGAAGATGGAAGAAGATGAAGAACAACCTCCTGCTGCAACTTTATTACTACTACTACCACCACCTCCCTTTCCAGAAACAACTAACACATCACTTTGATCATCATCATCATCATTAGTAATAGTAGTAGTAGAAGGCCATTCTGATATTGATGATGATGGTGGAGCAGAACAACAATGGCGGCGGCAATATTCATCTAGCAACTTCTGACATGGCTTCAAGAACCTTGAACTCTTTAGAATTGTTGCATATCCTGTGAATGGACCTAGTGGTCCAACACTGTTTCTGTAATAGTAACTACTACTTGATGATGATGATGATGTAGCATTTGCAGCATTTTGATTAGTAGTAGATGATTTCACATTAACATTTTGATGATGATGTGATAATATTGGTGATGATGATGATGAGAGAGATAAGGACAAACCCTGATTATTATTATGATTACTCCAACCAGAAGCAGAAACAGTAGTAGGGGTATAATTGTCAACATAATTATGATGATGATGGTGCATCAGTGAAGCCATTTCTGAGTTATTATGATAATTGTGTGGAGGAGGGTTTGCAACGGTTACTAAATTGTTATGGTTATTAGCAACGGAATTTAGTGTTGCATAATTGACCATGAAATTGTTATTATTAACTAAACATTGTTGTTGGGATGATGATGATGATGATGATGATGAAGGATAATAATAATGTGGTGATGATGAATAGAGAGATTGTTGTTGATCATGATGATGATGAAGTTGAAGGAGATCCATGTTTTGGTGAAGTGAGAGTTGTTGTTCTTCAAGATTTGGAAAGTGTTGTGGTTGTTGTTGTAAATTCTGGATTCTAAGCTTGTCACGACGGATTTGCTGTGCAACGTGCAATTCAGGCCTTAAGCTACTCATCCTGAGGATTCAACCAACCAATTGATAATTAATAATTAAAAATTAAATCTACGTACTATTATTGTGACCTCATATTGCAATTTTTTTTTAATGTTTATATTTTTTCGTATTGCTAAATGATGTGTATAAATGTATATAATGATACATATAATATTACTCTATATGTACTATGTGTACAATTGTACAATGTAAAAATTAATAACAAAATGTGAAATTAGTCAAAATATGTAATAAATATTTTATACAATTTTACACACACTATAAAAACCATGGAAAATTTTTCGGTATACCTCATTTTTCGAGATATATCGTATTTCATCATTTTTAGCCATGATTGATTTTAATTATAAAATCAATATATGATAAAAATCAACGGTTAAAAAATAAAAAAATACGATATACCTCACTTTTCGAGATAAACCGGAACACCTTCCAAAAACCATCCCATTATATATATATATATATATATATATATTAAAATGTGTAAAATAACTACAAATATATAATGACTAATTTGATTTGATGTTTTATTAATTTACTGCATAATATTTTTATATTTTACATCCTAACAAATTAAAGTCTTAGGTTTATATTTTAAAAAAAAATCCGTATGTCAAATATTTTCTCAAAAAGAGTAGATAATAAAATTAGAAAAAAAATAAAACTTTCAACATAATCAACCAACTTTTTCTCTTTATCTTAAATAAATTTTAAACTTTAAATTTTACATCCTCAATTTTAAATATTAAATTTAAAATTCTAAACTCCAAATTCTCCAAAATATCAAAAAATGAGTTAAACAAATGAATTTTACAATGATAAAAAAACTAACTAATATGGAGCAATAAAAAATTAATTTTCTAAATTTATTTATAATAAAAATTAACAAAAGCCTAATGATGAATTAATGAATGAGAGGTGATGAATGTCCAGAAGGGGAAGTAGCGGTTACAATAATGGGGTGAGATAAGAGAGAGGGGCCAGTTTGGGAGACAGCAATATTAACTACCACGACAAACCAAACAACAACAAAATAATAATTACTACTCAACAAGATTAGATACATGTTTTTTGAAATGACACAAATGTGACCAACAAGGTTTTCTTCCTACTATTCAATTATTTCAGTCTTTTCTTTTCCCTTCATATGTGTCAATTTCTCATGAGAAGACACACACCAACATTAACTAGGCCACCAAAACATCTTACTACTAATTTAAGACCACATTGCCTATGTTTGTGACCCCAATTAATAATTAATAAATTATTATAATTAGTTTCAACATTTAATAAAAAAATTATTATTATTTTTATTAGAGTTCAAGTAACATGTGTTCTAAGAACATATAATAAATTTATTATTAATAAGAAATTTTAAATATTTATATTTAATTTAATTTTAATTTTTTATTTTCAATAAAAAAATTTATTTATAATATTAACATTTATTCTTAGAATACAAGATAGATAAACTCTTATTATAATTAAATAAGAATGTGAAAATATTCTAATATAATTATAGACCAACAACATAAAGGAGCTATATATGTGGCTACTTAATCAAATGTTTGTGTTTTACTAATTATTTCTACATTTTAACTTTGCAAAAAACTAAACAAAAAAAGAAAGATCTATTTACCCCTAATAACTAGCTACCTAGCCCTTCTTCCGTACTAATAAGAAGCATAATCAATCATAAATAAATAATAAATAATATTATTATTATTAAATTTTCTCCCTTACTCATATATTTATACACAGCCCCCAGCCAGCATGAAACTATTCCAACCACCAAAACAAAAACAGTGCATTATCTCAAATATTTCTGTCGGTAATAATAGTAGATTAAATACAGAAACTTAATTTTTCATAATTAAAAGTTAATCAAATTTTTTATTATAACATTTATAATAAAATTAGAATTTAAAATTTAATTAAAAAAATTTCAATAGACTGAAACTGAATGAAAAAAAATTAATTAGTTGAAATCATAATATTATTCAATATGAAAAAATAACAAATGAGAAGAAGTTATCAACACTGAAGAGTGAAGCTAGAAGAGAAGAACAAGTTGAAGCTACTATCATATTCATGTTCATATATTAATTATATTAAATAATAATAATTAATAACTCACGTATAATAAGGTAAGAGAACATATAATAGAGTGAGTGAAAGTGAAACCCTAGGTTTGTGATGTTGTCTCTCTTTCTCTCTAATAACTGGAATTGGATCTATCTATCTCTATGTTTTCTATACATGATTGGTTGGTTGCAGAGAGACTCACGAGTCCACAGAAACCTTATTATTATTCTCTGCTTTGAAACCCCAAAAAGAACAAAGAAAGAAAGAACAAACAAGAATGAAGAAGAATAATATGCATCATCATATTATTATTACTGGGAGAGAGACACCTTGATAAATGTGCATATACATAATATAATTAATCACATACATATGCATAGTAGTGTTCAATGAATGAAGAAAAAAGATTCATCTATCATGTGGTAACACCTACCTTTGAATTGGATGAGAAGAGATCGATGGAATCAAAAGAGTAGTAGCTGCGGTTTTTGTGAAGATTCTGAGAGATTACTGAAGAGTTGTGTTGGAATGAGTGTGGAAGAGAAAGTGGGAGAGAGTAGTGAAGGAATGTAAACTAAGATAGAAGAGAGAAGTGCCACAATGCTTTAGCTTTAAAAACTCACCCTTTTTTTAGGACTAACTCTATTTAATTTTTTTTATAAAAATAAGTTAATTGTTATATAAGTGAATGTTATGGTATCCTGTATTTTCTGAGGATAATTTATCTTTTTTATAGTATTAGTTCATAATTAAGTCAATAAATAATTTTTTACGGTCGGAATATATATCATTATTTGTTTATCTTTTATTTTTCATTAAGTTTGATTTAGAATGACCATATAAAATGAGAAAACGATATATTATATCACTTGTTCTTTTTGTATGACAAAAAAGAACGAAAAAAATATTATATTATTTATTCATCTTTTAAGAAAAACACAAGATATCATAGAAAACTCTTATTTGATTAAGATTATACATCAAATTCTAAAAAAATATTATTTATTACGTTAATAAATTAAAAATAATAAATTACTCTCTAAACAAGAGAGAGTACAGTAGTATTTATCATAATTTAATTTATTTATAATAAACATTTTTAAATTGATCGAACAGTAATTTTATTTATACATTTAAACTCTAAATCCTAAATCGATTGATTAATGATGAAAACTTTTAAATAAAATTCACATCAACAATAAATTAATTATTATCTTATTGGGTAACATAATATTAGAGAAATAATAAAAAAATAATTTTTTCAAAAAATACAATACCAAATATATAGATATTTTAATTTCTTTATATTGTAGAATTTTTGTGATGCGGTGCTCCTCCAACATTTGTGGTCCCTTATCCCATTACTTACATCCACACCTTGTCTTCCTCTTTACCCTCTTTTTTATTCTTTGCGTTTTCCAAATTCTGTCATTCTCTTGTGTCTTGCACTCATTTTCCCTTTTTTCCTCTCTTTTTTTTTATTTTAAGTTTTTATCCCACAAAAGTATATCGTGTTTGTTGTTTTCAATATGATGATTATCATTATTTGCTTACAACACGTTTTCTTATTTGATCCATTAATCTAACTCTCCTTTAATTTAGGGCTAAAAAAATGATATAGATCTTGATTGCTCAAAGTAACATTTAAAATTTGAATGTAGAACCAATTTTGATTTATTTGGATATTAAAATTAGTTCTTAAAATCAATCATTAAAATTAACTATTAATATATATTATATATTAAAATATAAAATATATATTTAAAATAATAAAATTACATATATATTTACATACTTTTTTGTCACACGCATATATTTATATATAGTACATATTTTGTTATATAAATATATTCTTCACCCACCCTTGAATAATATTCTTTGATAAATTAATAAATATAGTACTAGTTGATAAATATATATATACTTTTATTGATATACGCTGCCTTCCATTTTTTTTCTTGATAGAAATAGATTAGAGATGCACTACCAAAATATCAAATAACAAAATAACATAACTGAAAAGCTTTTATTTATGACAAATTATTAGATTAGATAATACATAACTAGCATAATCCAAGCTGATAAGAACGAGGGTAGTTTCTGCATGGATGCTTCTTATTATTATTATTGAAGAAAAGTTTAAAAGTAGTTCTAATTTTTTTTTTTTTGAGATTGTTAGTATATTTGTCTTTTTATTTTTTAATATAATAATATTACATGTATTACTTTATATCTTCATATATTCAATTTACAATATAAAAAATATAAATATCAACATAAAAAAATTCACAAAATACATGAATATAATATATGATAAAATAAAAATAGTTACATATAACACAGATTAATATATTTCAATACAGAAATTAACATAAAAATAAACAAAGAATGTTTAGAATTATATGATGGTATATATAAATTAATTTTTTTAATTATAAATATTAAATTAAAAATTTGGTCGCAGAAATAAATAATTTTAGGATATTAACATAAACTTAGTAATTAAATATGGAAGAAAAATTATGAAGACTACAATGTGGTTAAGCAAAAGATATGACTGCCTGCTGCATAACTCTCACTTCTATCTTCTCTTTTCAGTTTTCACACACACTTACACTCTCTCACTCTATCTGCCATTGACAAGCTAAAAGGAGAGAGAGAGAGAGAGATGGAATATACAGGTGACGTAATCTTTCAATCAATTGCTTAACTTCTTCTTTGTATAAATCAATGTTGCCTCGTATATATGTATGCCCCCTAACTTCATCACTTCTCATCCCCTCAACTTTATCCACAAAATCTCACATTAGGGTTTTACTCTTTAATGGTTTTAAATAATATTTTTAATCAAATTAATATTGCAATCACATCGATCTAGCTTGTTGCTGTGTGGATTATTGTAATGGGCTACCACATGATATGGCTAAATTGTAAATAATCCTCCTATCCTAGCTTCAACTCTTTTTTTTTTCTTCTTACTTTCTATTTGTTATAATCACGAATTAAAATACATCAAATATTTATATTGTGTACAATCACTAGGCCAACTTATTTGTTGTCAATAAAATTTTTTAGTGAGAATTATTTAATCGATGTTGATAAAGACTTTTGAGTAGTCACAAAATCTTAATTTATCGGTGAAAAAAAGCCTAATTTATCGTTATAACATATGATATGATAACTGAAAAATATTTATTTGTCACACAAATTTAAATTCACTAAAAAATAGTAATAATAAAAATGCTATTATCACTAGAAACTTATTATGAAAAGTTTTAATAATGATATATACATTATATACTTAAATAAAATTTTATCATTATAAAATACTATATATTTTTACTTTTAATTGAAAATCATATTTTGCAGTTAACTGTTTAAAATTGCCAAAATCAAAATTGTTATCAAAACTAACGCATTATTGTTTTCAATTATATATCCACATACAATTTTTTTTTTGGGACAATTATCCACATACATTCAAATCAATCAAACTATTTACAAAAAGAAAATTAAAGCATGTTTATTTAAAGTTAAAGTTAAAATAAGGAAATCTTAATTGTAGTGAGGTAAGCCAATCACGTCACTACAGAAACCCTAGCTGTATGGTTGGGGCAGCTAGCATATCACACAGACCCACCAAATAAAAATATCAAAAACAAAAACAATAATAATTATTATTTAATAATTATTTATTATTATTAATAGAAACTCTCATAAAACCATTCCAGTTCCAGCATCTGCCTTCCCTCCCTCTGTGGGTCTCTGAATCACTCTTCAGTGCTTGTCAATGTCACCTTTTATTTTTTTAAAATTTTTTAATTATTTTATTTCTTTTCCAATCTCACTACTCTACCTATTGTCTTCACTATTTTGCCACCCTGCTTTCTCTATATTCACGCCACTGCCACTCTCTGGACTCTACTGCCCTTGACATGAAAGGCTGTCCCTTCATCAAAGGGTATGCACCTCTCACTATTTATTTACATCATTATTATTAGCAGCAATAACTATCATCCGTACAAATACTAATAAATTAATATTAACATCTTATTTATTGATTTTTATAATAAAAAAATTAATGACTAAATATTAATATCAATTTTTTAACATCAATAATAAAATAAAATATTTTTTTGACAGTATAATAAAATAAAATATTAATATCATATAAATAGTATGTATATTCATTATATATATTAATATTTTATACAAATTCTATATATTCTACTATTTTTTTTACAAATTATCCAATAATACAATAATGTAGGTAATCAATAAAAATTCAGCCAATATCAATCAATAATTTAAATTGAATGTTCTATTTCTTTAGATTTCAGATGTTTTGTTTCTAAATTTTGAATGTTCTGTTTTTTTAGATTTTTAAAGTATAGTATTAAGCACTTACATCATAGAACCTGTCAAAGAGCACTGGTTATTTAGTTTTGCTGGAATAAATTTTCTTAATTGATATACATAAATGTCTAAGAAAATATATTTTATAATAAAAAATTTTACTAATTAAGAAAACAATTGAAAAAAAATCAATTCCTAGCTATGCTACTTGCTATAACAAAATGCCAAACAAAAAGTAAATTAAATATCAATATAATATTTTAAAAAAAGGATATTGTTTTACGATTATGATCTTGGCCATCATGGTTTATTGACCAAGTTTTCTTTTTTCTCGTTTTGCATGTGTAATAATATGAACCTGTGATGTGTTATTATATTTCTAAGAACTTTTTTACTTTTGGCGAATTCTAGAAGAAAGAGTTAATACATGAAATGTTTAAGTTAATCTTAAGCTATAAATGAATTTGAAAATGAGGCAGAAATATATGAATTTCTTCCAAGTCTGAAACAAGTAATTAACTATGTGAGTGGAGTGGACATGATTAAATCACAAGTTTCCAAGCCTCTATTTTAGTGATGAGAAAAGTGACAAAAATAAATAAATTAATTAAATAAATAAAATAAGAATTTGTGAAAAACAAAAATTCCTTATCACTGAATGGATGTGATTCTGATGTACAGCAATAGAGAAATACGGTGTACATATATATGCTCCAAAATGAAGTGAGAATATGTGTATATATGGGGATGAAATTTCACAAAGAAAGGGTACAATTGGACATGATTTATCAGTCACATTTTGACCATTCATTTGCTTAATGACATGAAAACATATAAAGAATTTGTATGTGGGGTCCCTATGCCCTATATATTTTACATGAGAAATTGAGATGGAACATGTTCTGTTTTTCAACAATTCAACTAGATAGATGCTAGGTACAGTCACACTTCAATTCATTTCTATTCAATTCAATAATAATAATAATAATAATAATAATAATAATAATAATAATAATAATTGTAAGATTATTATTAGCCAAGGTAGTTGAGAATCACAATTCTACAAAACATGAGATTGAGATATCACAATGTTATTTATATATAAAATATCAATAATGGGTGTGTTACATATATATAAACATTTAAAAGGAATTAATTTAAAAAGAAAAATTAAAGAGGGAGACTTATGTAGTATTAGTTTATATTTTCAATCCTACATCTTTCTTAATTTTATTTAATTATTTTCTATAATTTTTTAGAGAGAACTATATATTGTTTGCACAACATTATTGACATGATTAATAAAATTTATTATCTTTTGGCCAATACTCAAAACATAAGTACTAAATTACAAATAAATATAGAGAATTGATTTTTAATTTATTTTTTAAAAATTTAATATTTATTAGAATTTAGGATTCCAAATAAATTGGAGTGTGACAGCAATTGGTTTCTTTTATTTTTTTGGGGGTGGGGGAATTTTTATTGGAATTTGATCGACAATTTAACAATGCTTTGCTAGATTGCCACTTTATGTTTGCTTATCTAAGACATTTTTTTAAAAACTTTTTTGGTGGTTTTAGCTTTTTTTTGTTCAATGGTTTTAACTTTATTAAGAGGATGTTTGTTATGTGCCTTGGCCCAATAAAGCCTTGAAGTTAAATCATATTTGGGCCTACTTTTCATTATGATGGACCCATTACTGAGTCACAAACTAAAATTCTACTAGCTCTAGCCCAAATATTTTTTACCCTCTCTAATAAATAATAATAATTATATTAGTAATAAAATTTAGATAATTAAATTAAAACAACATTTAGTCAACCAAAAAAAATTAAAACAACATTTTACAAAATATTACACAACTAATAGATTTCTATAATATTCTTCTAATAATATAAACATTATATTTAAAAGAGAGGATGGAAATGTTGAAGTTGCAAGGAATGTGAGGTTGTTGCAATTCCTATTATAATTTTGTTTTGAAGTAGAAAGACAGCAAAGTGTAACAATATTCTATGTGTAGCCAAATAATTATATCTCACCATGTGATATCATATAGGTGGCCTTCTTTTTTAAGTTTTCATATAGGGACATTCTATGTAATCATCTTTAATTTCTTGTCTAATAAATTTTCCTTTATTTCATTTCTTAATCTATTCTTTAATGATGACTAGATGATTGAGAATAACATTTACCCTAATTAAAGTTGGGGTATATATGTCCATTGATTTACGACTATAGAGATATGTATAAATTATTTTGGGGGAACAACAACATGGAGATTTCAACTAATTATTGAGAAAGTAAATGTAATACTCTAATTTCTATATTGAATTAACAAAATCAATGCTAATTAAAGTCTTATTTTCTTATTTAATCCATTTCCCTCACTTTTGACTTTTTCTTTTAATACTTATCTTAATTACACAATTCTTCTAGATTTACATAAATTTTGTATAATTTTTTTATATTGACTTTTTTAGTTAAAAAAAATCGAACTCTAAATTTTTTTTTGTCATAAATACATAAATAATTAAATTTCTAATAATGAACCGATTAAATTACAGCACAAATAGAAGAGAAAATAATAGCAAATTGTTAAACATATAATTTTTACATATATAACATACTCATCATTGACATTCACATACCAAAAAGACTGTTAATTATCATAATTACATATAACATTGAAATAATGTTTTGTCTTCTATAATTGACTACAGAGCAAGCTAATTAATAAGGAATATATATATATATATATATATATATATATATATATATATATATATATATATATTAA